>JAOEHX010033875.1:0-14422 GCA_025448015.1 Bolborhynchus lineola | reverse complement strand
GCAGATGTGGGGGTGGGAGGGGGCTAATTTTGGTTAAAGACAAAGGAAGACAAATATGAATTAAATTTGTAAGTTACGTTTAGAATCCTTTTCTTATAAATGCAATTTTTGTGTCTTACACAAGAGGAAAGTTTGAATAGCCTGCAAAACATAAAAAGTAGAGTTAAATAACATCAATGTCACTTGAGCAAGCAGTAGAAAGTGGAGGGGTCTGTAAGAGTTACTCAGCCATGAGATTTTGTCTCTAAAAAACTGGAAACTGAAAGTTTCCACCTGTACTGTACTCCACTGCACAGAGTACACATTTGGAAAGATATGCAGTAGCAGAACAATAAACAGGAGACTTATGTACATGGATAATGAATGGCACTTTGAATTTCCTGAACTAAAGAGGTGTAATAATAAATTTGAGTTACTGAGCCATGAGCGAATTACACACAGGTCTTCCCTAAATTGATAATAAAAAAGAATAACCCATGTTCACGTGCAGAACATTTTCATTTCCATGAACCCTCTATATTCTGTACAGTTCTATATTTTAAAGTTGCATTTCATTGCTGTGCTTCCTGGCAGGTTGTATAGGTTGAGAGCAAAGTCTGACTGAGAATGCTGCAGCTGAAAGTTAATTAGTGTGTTGGCAAGCTGTCAGCTAGACTTTTGTCTGTTTGCTTTTCATACAAAAATGAATGAAAGTGGATTCCAGAGGTGTCTGAGTACGATTAAGTATCTCACTCTCTAAAATAAATACTCTATATTACTGCGTGCTTTTAGGAATCAGCCAGAATATATCCATTGACGGCATTTTCCACTGATATCCTTAAACGTAAATATATGTAAGTAGGTAGAAAATATGTTGTGCAATTGCATCTGTTTGGTGGAGGGTAAAGTGCCAGATTCTGTGTTTCATCTAACACAGAATAATCTGAAAACCTCCTCCAGGTTTGTAGAGGAATATCGGAGATTAGACTCTTTCCCAGATTAATTTGGTCTAATTTAATTGCTGGTTATGAAGCAGCCAAGTCTGTGTAAGTTGTTATGAGAAGATTTTCCAATCCTATGTTGAAAACCTGCTAGAAATCCTGGAATATGAAACAGTGTACACTAGTAATAAACTTTCATCCACAATAATGAACAGGAATGTGACAAAAGGATGGCTAGATTTCACAGCCGAAAATTAAAGCGGGAAGCCTGGAATGGGCTCAGCAGGGTAAAAGGAGGGCTAAAGGGGCAACATTGATTCAGGCTGGAAGCCACTTCCAGAGAGAAGGTTTCACCTGACCAGGAACAAAGAGCAATTTCTCCATTTGCACAAAAGGAGGTGATCCAGATATCTCAGTCCTCATGAGAGGATGGGCACACACCAGCCCAAGCCAACTAAAGTCAGTGCACTCAAATCTCTCCCCTGCTTCCAACTTCTGCACATGCTTTGCTTTTCTGTCATACCTCTCTCCTTTACTAAAAAGCCCTTGCAGTTCCCCACAGTTTCCTCATAGAGCATAAACCTCTTGTTATGGCTGGGGGAATTACTGTGGACAGTAGTGTCACAGGGTCAGCAGCCCCAAGGCTATTTCCTAGTGTTTTCACAGAACTTGGCTGCTTACAGTGGAGGACCTTCATAGGTGACACAGCTCTCTCTTGAGCTTTCTGCAGCTGTTGCCCTTTAGTCTATGGATGACTGCATAAAGATCTCACGGTAGACTTCAGATTTTTCTTTACAGTGTATTTCATTTGGTTTTGCAAAAACTACGCATTTGCACATTCACTTATTCCCCAGCTTGCAGAGTTACGCTCCCAGGACAGGTGGTCACACAGTTTGACTGGGCTCCAGACAACTCTTTTTCCATCATCCAAGGATTAGCTCATTACAAGTGGGATGATATGATTCTCCCTTCCCTCTTGCCCAGCAGTTGTACAGAGGACATGAATATACCACAATATCAGTATCAGTTTCCATGTCCATAGGCTCCCTGTAGGAATCAGTATTAGCTTGGTAAATCACAGAACAAAATTCAGTTTTAACTTGTCTCTAGGAGAGTATATTCACCTTGGTTATATACGTATGTTACAGTATGCCACAAAACTGCACACATAACTCCTATGGAATAGGAAATGACTGTGAAAAGCAAAGATTGAGCTGCAGCCCACAACCTAGGTGTACTGTTGTTTGTCTTGCAACCAATACCCCCTCAAAATCTGATGGGTCCAGCCACATGTGAGGCCCTAGTAACTTTTGTCTTCCTGCCACTGCACTGACAGATGCCGGCCATCCACAGAGCAGACTGAGTATCTCTGTGAGTAGAATTAGATTGTCCTGAAGTAGTTTTATGGCCCCCTGAAGGAGCAAGCAGATGATACAGGTGAGAAAAATCTGCTACAGACAAGAATATTATCTGTAGGCACCACAGGATACAATTCCCAACAAACCTGAGTATCTGTTGAACAAATTTCTGTTGCATGTGGCCCTGGTGTTGCAGGGCAGACAATATATAGGACCCCAGAATTGGAACTTCCAAGTTCCTTGAAATGACCAGTAGTATTATAGATAGATAGAGAGATAGATATGTAATATAGATATATAATATTTTATAGTATAAAATTCTTATCTATAATAAAGCTGGCAAACTTTCTGAAACCTCAAAGCAAAGAAAGTCACTGAAACACCTAGACACAAGGAGCATGTTCTCTTGGGTGCAGTTCTCTTACTGTTTGCTTAGCTGGTTTGTGGATTAGCAGTGGCTGGGCTCAATGCTAGTGCCTTTCTGAATCTTATTTCTGCTTTGTTTTGAAGTTCAGTGTGAAAGTGCCAGCTCAGAGCCTTCCCAGGTTGTCTCTAGCTTTTACCTGAAGAAGGAAAGCTCCCTCGTGCCCTCATCAGTAAACACATGTGTGAAGTTTAGAGTATTAGTTTATATACTTTTAGAAAGGATGTAAACTATTTGGAATAGAAATGGTTCCCAGGAGTTCTTATATAGCCTGCAAGGATTCGTATTCATCCCTAACCCACTACTCCTGCAGTTTTGATAGCTTAAAAGCCTACTACTTTAGAATTCTTTGTGTCTGTATCCCCAGCTGGTCCTTAATTGTTTCTTTTCTCTATTTACGCGTACTCCAGATCATGTGTTGGTATACAATGTCTTTATCACAAATTGATTTAAATCTGTCCGGCTCCAACTCTCAGAATACATCAGCATAAAACAAAGCATTTGTTTCCTGTCCATCACATAATAGTGCTGAAGCAGTCATGACTTCTAAACTCCAAGACACATCAGCACATAAATTATTTAGTGCAATTTCTGAGAACAGATTCATAACAAGTACATTTCTAGCAGCATTGTATTAAATAGGAATGTTTAAGTCAGGGCAGCTTGTCCCTCCAGGTTGTCAGTCATTTTCAGTCACAATGAGAAGAGAAAGCAATTTAAGAAACTGTAGGAGTTTTTTTAGTTTGAGCATTTTGTTTTAACAAATGTTGCCAAGGTAGAAATGATGCCAACAGAGAATTTGTTCAGGTTTGCCAGTTTGCCTCAGCTGACCCCAAACCATAAGCTTCTGAGAGTGCTGAAATAAAGAGACCATTGTTAATGCTGCTGAGCTTTCCAGAGGGTCCTAAAGAGACCTCTGTTATCTTTTATAAACACCAGGAAGATCTAATCCAAGTGCCACAAGAGGCAGGTTATCTTCATTACAGGGATGAAGGAATGAACATGTAAGGGCCTGTGGGATTAATACTGCTCAAAAGAAAAGTTACAGTGTACTTGGTGGTATAAGCATCCTGTTAGAACACGTTTTGCCTCAAGTTTAAAGCCCATTAATCTTGTGAAGAGCCAGAAATCTACAATCCATGTCATCTAGCTGACTTGAAACACAAACTGCTTCATGCAGTTTAGATCTAGAATAAGCTTGTGAATAAGACATGGACCGCCTTACCAGTCTGTTGCTTCTGGACAGCCTTACCAGTCTGTTACTTCTGGTAACTGCTATCACCAGCTGCTCTCCTTTTTTTCCTTCCCTATCACCAATTTAGCAACATGCAGTGTATTTTTTCTCAGCTCACATGCAAAGGTAAAAGTGCCATATGAAGTGATACAGCAAAGGTTAAAGACAACGTGTTTGCCATTTAAGAAATATACACTACCAAATAATAAGGCCACTTTATCAATGTGCAGGCTTGGAGAAAGCTAAAAAGCTGCTCTTTAAAGATTTCTCTGATCTTATGCCAGCCTGA
The DNA here is from genome assembly GCA_025448015.1 of Bolborhynchus lineola. Taxonomy (NCBI): domain Eukaryota; kingdom Metazoa; phylum Chordata; class Aves; order Psittaciformes; family Psittacidae; genus Bolborhynchus; species Bolborhynchus lineola. The sequence goes on along the minus strand of JAOEHX010033875.1, from coordinate 10,197 downwards.
AGCTGCATGAGCAGCTTTGCAACCTTTGCAAGGCTACCCTGCACCCTGGGGCCCCACTCTTGAGTGTCTTGGACATTGTGTCCCAAACATCTCATGTGCAAGAAAAATAAAGAGGATCGAAAAGCATCTGATGCAGACACACAAATGTCTTGCAAATGCCTACTAGCTTAAAAGCTGTTTCCCAGCCTGGCCACTGCTAATGGTCCCTGGTGGGACTTGCTGTCCATCCCATCTGCCAGACTAATTTGTACCCTTCCCTACCTGCCCTTAAGGCATCAGTGATTTCTGTTGAAGACATCCCCAGACATCCCCAACTGCAGCCCAAGATGGGACAGCAAAGGTGGCAGCAGCCAGCTGCCAGTCTGATGAGGCTCTCACCTAAAACTTGGAACAGCCAATAATTCACTGGACCTGGGTCCAAACAAGAACGCTGCTGACTTGCATGGAAGGGCTAAAAAAGAACAAATAGCAGCCTTTAAAGGGCAGACTATTCAATACCACCTCTAACACTTCTCCCAAAGACCTCTGTGCTGTGCAAGACCAAAGCTGAACATGCAATGGCCCTCCCCTTTCAACTGCTTACCTCACTGTATTTGGACTTCAAGCATTTCTCTGCTCTGAGATTCCTAGGGAGGTTAGCTACACTTTGAGAATGATGCTGAGAACAGGATGCTCAGAAAAGGTTGTTTTATGATACCACTATTGCACACAAACCCTAACAATTTATATGGTAGACAGCTTACTATGACTAGAAAATGTGTGCCATTTCCCTGTATTCTGCTGTAAGTTCATTCTTGTCAGGGCTTTTTTGCATGTTGCGGTGGGCTGTGAGCGCCACATATTGCTCTTTGCTGGGCTTTGCAGAATGAAACACCTGAGAATGTGACCTTCCAAGTGCTTTCAGAACAGCAAACAAAACATTTCAGGTCAAGACAAACCAGAGAAGGGAATTGATGGAAAAGGAGATGGAAAACAGTTATTGATCCTAAACTCACACAATAAAATTTGTAATAGCTCGACCCAGGTAGCCAGGCAGACTGGTTTAGCAGTTTTGGGGTTTTTTCCCTTCTCCAAGCACTTTCAGACATATGGTGTCAGCAAAGAAAGGATCATGGGTAGATGACAAGAAGTTGTTTTAATTTCATATGGTAGAGTCACAAACCATCATATACAAATACTTTTTTTTTTTTTTAGTGTTGGTAAAAACTCTGAATTTTAAGAGCACAGCAGTGTTGGTTTAGTGATATTTCCCCCCATTTTTAATTTTAATTCTAAGAGCCTTTGTTTTCATGTTTAATTCAGTCCTTTCTATCAACTGCAGGTGAAACCACAGCTGGAATTAGAAAAGACCAAATCACCAGATTATCAAAAGGTAAACAATGTTCTCTCCCAAAAGAATGTTTTACCCAGCACACCTAGCATTTAGAAAATCCATTTATGTAGGCTATTTTCAGGGTCTTAGAGTCCTCAGAACAAATCAATAGCTCTCATCCAAAAAAACTCAACAGTGGTCAAAACACTTTTCAATAAGCCCATGTCATACAGTAACAGGTAAGGACTGTTGGCTGTACTCTGCTGTTCACAATAAGATATTATTGTGTGCATTGAAATTAATTTTCATGTTATATACAGGTAGTAGAATTCAGTTTATACTGTAAAGCTTGCAAATAATGAAAATACACTCACATTTCTCTTTTTTCTCTCTATATTTGTGTATATGGATACATGAATTTTACCAGGAAAACATCTTGAAGTTACAGTATTTGGATGGAGAAATATATTCAAATCATAAATTAAACAGGAATCTTTATGATCACTTACTACAGAGAAATACATTTACATTTTCAAATGCAATGATTTATTGAAGTAGCATGTGTTGAGACATTGCCAAGGAGCTGACTGCTTGCTTGAGTTCATATTTCAGCTTGTGAACACTCATGAATGAACCTTAGAATTTCATTTTCATTGCTGCTCAGTACTGTCAGTCTTTTAATTCTTCACAAAGTTCTAATTACTGGAAACACTTTTTTGATGAATATCCCTAAGGCTTACTCACAGTAAGTGAAAATCTGTATTTAGAAAAGCTAGTAAATGCAGTCATCCCATTAAGGCATGACTAAAAAGCAATGTTTTTCCTGTTTGTTGTTTGCTATCAGTTTGCTTATTGTAATAGCTCTTTTATCTCTGTGTGTATTTTATGCTCACTATACTCTGCAGTGCTTTTGTACTCAATAGCATTGGATAAATCAATACATTTAATGTTTGTTTTTGCCTTGATATGTATTTGTAAATCCTATTACCATGCAGATTGGAGAGGAAAATACACACCAGAATTAATCAAATTAATATTTTATTTGTTATATTTGCTTCTTTTAGTGACTGATTCCATATTTGGTCTTTAACCTTTATGATTGGTTAAATCAGTTGGCTTAAAAGTATTCAAGACTCTGTCTAAAAGCTCTTTTTACTGCAATTTTAAATATATTATACAGATATATTCCCAGTATCTGGCCAGCTCTATCAGAGGGAAAATATTAATACTGTACACTGAAGCATCACTTCCCCATGTGCACCAGAAAAGTGATGCACTTTCAAAGAAAATTAATCGTACCTACAGGAAGGCAGAATAATCAAGGTCTCTGCATAGCCTTCTGTAGAGATGCATGGGGAGGCAGTGAGGCCTTCTATTCCTTTCCAGAAGACAGCTGGATCCTGCACACTGGAACCACAGGATACTGCAGGCTGGATCCATCCAAATTCTTCTTCTAAAATGTCTCCTATGGAACTAGTGGAGAATAAAGAGAACACACTGAAGATTAAAAACATCAAATGCCACTCTCTGAAGGGAAGGTTGCTGTTAGGAACTTCTTTACTGAATGAAATTTAGAAAAAAAAAAAAAAAAGGATGACTGTTCAAGGTCTTCTTTCCTATAGGTACTTCACATGTGTATATATTTAGCCACAACAGCTTTAGACTTTGTTTGTAAAAATTAATTAGCAGATGAGAGTGCCCTGACTTTCACTGGAGACTTCTACAAGTTGAAAGCTTTAGGCTTGTAATTTATGTTTAATAATTTAACACATTAATAATATTTTAGATGTGGATTATCTAACACAAGCATGGAGATTATTTAAATGAATATTTAATTTTTATTCACCTTGCAAGAAGACAGAATTTGGCTTTAATTGGCAACAATAAAAAAGAGGAAAAATTATCAGTAAAGACAGTCTTGTTACAAAGAATTCATGGGTTTGGGTTTTTTTTCTTTCTGCCAATCAGAACAATTACTGTAATATACAAAATTACTGTGGGACTTGATTTTTTTAAGATGATAAAACAACCTTGTTATAGTAGCTTCAGCATTAAAAGCTGATGTCTCTGAAAAATTATCAAGATATTTAACTGAATCAGCTTTAAAAACATGATTTGCATTTGCAGTTTCCTGCTAATTTTTCTGCATTAGCACAAAATAACATAGGTTATTTTTCATATAGATAGTTACCAACTTTATGTTCCCACTTTCTGAAAGTATCTCTCAAGCTTTGCATGCTGTGATTCTACCCAAAAGCCTGAGTTTCTTGAAAACCAGACAAATTCCGCTTCTCGCTATTTGTAATGTGTTAAATGTAATCTTCAATCTGACACTTGGGATAAAACTTTGAAAAGTCTCTGAAATTCTTTTGTATGTATATATATATAAATATTTTTTTCCTTACTATGTGTTTGTTCTTCTGTTATTGGAGAAGCTATTGGTTTGTGGGTATTTTCCTGAATATTTGTTTTTTATTTATTCTTGTCCTTAGGATGCAATCAAATCAACCTCTGTGGAACAGTATCTTATTTTTAATACTGTTTCTCTGAAGCTATTATTTGACTGAATTTCAACTCACTGACCTACCTTTCTTTAGAATTTAGACACTTTAATTTCCACCTTTTGCCTCAAGCTTATATGGTTTTAGCTTTACTTGTTCTTAGTTTCTGTATTTCGTAGAAATTGAGGGGCATTTTTCTTCCCAGTCTTCAGAACACTGAAACACTGAAACTCCAGAAAAAAATCTCATTCTTCAGAATTTTGCACCAGTGTTTACAACTAATTACTGCTAAACTAAATAGCTTGTGATGCAGTATGCCAGAAATCATGCATATCTTTTGTGGGTATTTAATATGAGCCACATATGTGCAGTTTCTATTCAAGTTCCCTTCTGTCTAGCCAAATTATCAGATCATTATCATTCACTTGCCTGTTTGGGCTCCCTTCCAATGCATTTGCATTTGTATCTCTTTTTTTTTTCTACTGGTCACTTGCTCTGCTGGAGGTTATTTTTAGTATTCCTAACTCCTCCTCTCGTTTAATACTTTTCGGATATGTAAAACTCTGCTGCAAAGAGAAAGGGAATAATCTCTTCCCCATATTCATGGTGGAGAGTACAGAAAATAAGGAGTTTAAGAAATAGCAATGAAGATTAAAATTAGATAATATGGAAAAGAAAAAAAAACAAACAACAAAACCAAACAAAGTGAGAAAAAAAAATATTTTCCAACTAAAAGGAAGGTTAAGCATCAGGGTATATTGCTTGGGGAGGATATGGGATGTCTGTCATAGAAGGTTTCAAAAAACAGGTTAGACAAACATCTGTCAGCAATGGTTTAGGTATAACTAATTCTGCCTTCAGGCAGAGGGAATGGATGAGGTGGCCTCTCAAGGTCCCTTCCACCCTTATTTTCTGTTTATATACATATTATTTTTTTCAGCCTGGATTTGGAAGGGTTCTACAATGCACTTTCCATTTGCAAGAGATGGTCAGATTTATGTTTATAAAATACAGATCGAGTATTGCTATGAAGAAAGATTCAGTTAAATAGAAATTAGTTTGGAAAATGTGGAATAAAATATCATTTAAATGTAAAAGAGGGAAATAATTTTTAGCAAAATTAGTCAAAACTAACAGGAAAATACACAGAAGGCAGCACTTGAAACCATTAATTACATAAGGGGTTTCAAACATTCATTAGGCTGTATCATTTGTCCTTGTATTGACCCTGTAAAAATGAAGTTGATCCAATACTTTCTACTATAACTCCTCTTAGGGATTAGGAGATTTGAAGTATTTTCTCTTGTGATATTCAGTCCTTGATAGCTTAGAGCCAAAGTGAATTAATTCTTCCCATACAAAGAAACTATCAGATTCCAAGGAACTCAGTTAAGTGTATATATTACTTGTGTAACACTCACAGAGTCAAAAAAATATTTTATGTGCTTAGCTGGAATCATCTGGAGTCACGTAACCCTTTAAGTCCAAGAGCATCATTTCAAAAGAGTTATTTTTTTCCTCAAGTACTGCTGTTGAAAATATAAAGCAAAGCTGCTGTCAGGGGTGATGGAAACTTATCACATTCTCTGATTCCTGGTAGAGTCTGTGGTGAACACTGATCAATGGGAGACAAAAAGTCTTGTAACAGGCTTGTGCAAAACAATTTTTTGCCATATTTGCTGGGGGCTTTCTACCTATCTAAGGAAAGATAGGTAGATTTCTACCTCAGAAACCCAAAAACTATTCCCCATGGCCAGGAACAACAAAATTCAGTTGCAGTTGTATCTGCTAACTTCATTCAATTTTCTTTAAATATACTGTGAGTATAACTCATTCAAATCAGATGTATTTTAAAGATATTTTAAATATAAATTAGATCATGTGAAAAGCAGTTTAGATGCTTTATAAATATTTATCATTGTAACATGTCAAACGTCTTATTTCAGATTAAAAATTCACAAAGCTCAACATATTTTTTATCTCAATCAGTTTGTGAGTTGTCAGATTGACTTGTTATTTATTTACAAAGGCTTGTAATTGAGCCACATCATGCAGGTGACTAGTGAGCCAGGAAGTGACACTGCGATACTGCAGCGGACAAATGTGCTGGTGTCACATGAAGCTCGCTGCAATATGCTGTCAGTTTTATTAGCAAGCGCAGAGCTCTTATGTACCTTGATATGTTTCTGCTGACAACACAGTGGTTCTGCTCTTGATTTAATACAGTCTCAATGATGAGAAGAACATACGGTTTCCCTGAATGCTTTGGCTCAGCCCAGATGTTAGACTTTTGTCTGCATGTCTGGTTAAGGAAACCTTTGAAATAACTATAGAATGGTCTCTTTTGTTTTGTTTTACAGTTTGAGATCCGCTTTCTCCTTCTTTTCCTATATCTTCCTTGAAACACAATGTAATGTTGCACTGCAAGACTTTAAGATACTGGGAGATGCCACTGATTTCTGTTTCACTGAGGTAATGTTATGCCTAGTAAATCTTGCATTACACACAATACAGAGAATGACATTAAAAATATTTTTCTCATATTTTAAAAGATATTAGAAATCTGCTGTAATGTTGACATGGTAGTTCCCTTTCAGTTTAACTATTTTTGTACCTAATTATTACCATACTCATACATTCCAGGGTGACCTAAGAACTAGAATTCAAGATATTTATTGTTAATTTATGATTTTTATTTATTGTTGATTCCAAAGGTGTGTTATAATTCCTTCTGTTTCTCTGTATGCAAACACTGGGCTCTGCTGTTCATGAACTGTTGCTGACTGTTAGGGGAAAGGGCAACCCAGGCCATGAACAAGCTGGAGACACACAGAAATCTAACCCTAATAACTCCGACACAATTGAGAAGATGCTAAAAGGATTTTCTTTTCTTGTACTGTAGAACAGAAAACTACTGAGCCAACCTGTATCCTTTCCCATTATTCAATAGACAAATCATTGGTCAGATCATACTTGTTTTCTGACAATTTTTCTGCCAATAAATGAGAGCATCCTCTGCATATCTGGGGTGAGTTACCAGACAGAGCAAGACAGTTGTGGAACAAGAGCACAAACCCACCATTTCATTTGACCCACACAGTCTACCAAACAGAAATATCATTAACAGGTTTAGATAGATAAATCTCATTTAGCTTCTTGATCTGTTTATGCATTTTTCCTAGCATCCAAGCAAACCTCTGCAATTTTTGTACTTACTAAAAGCACATATACCTCCACACACAGTCCATTAACTTTGAAAAATAATGATATTGATATGATTGTGACATTATATTATTCTTTTTACTGAAAGTAGAAATGGGTTTCTTTGAAGAGCTGTTAAAAAGTACATTTATGATTGTTTTCTCTTCTTGATTCTTTGAACAAAGGCAGTAACATAATTTTGTTCTGAAGTTCAAGTTTGCATGTGTAGATTTTTCAGTTAATATCACATGTGGCATCAAGTATAAACATGTTTCTTCCTCTGTTTAATTACAATAGCCATAACTGAACATCTAGATCAGAATCATAACTAGAGATATTATTACTGCTGCAGTTGAGAAATGGCTTTGGTGGTCTTTGCTAAATTTCCACTAACAGGCAAATGCAGCACACTACAGATGCAAATGCCTTTCTTAAATACATCTTGTAGTCTAGATTTATAGTTCACTGTATCTGCTTCTCTTTTGAAATTTTAAAGGCTAAAGGAGAATGATAGGCCCTTGGTGTAGAAAATTGTGCTGAAGCAGAAAGTAACTCAACACTGCAAATGTTATCTGGGAAACACGGCACACAGGCTCACTGTTTATAACCCTCATTCCAGTACATGCTTCGCAGTGCACTTTTCTGCCATACATTTGTGGAGACAAAAGGGAAAAAAAGAAAAAGACCAGTAGGTCAAAACAATCTACTGAAATTTTACCTCAAAGCACAACAAACAAGAAACAGTTAACTGAAGACTCCCAAGCCTGTTAATAGTATTTAATGCTTTCTTATTCTGTCCCTGGTGTTAAAAAAATAAGCATCATAATGTTTAGTGAGGGGAAAAAAGTGTGATCACATGACCCAGTTTTACCTCAGATTTACATCAGATAGTAGGCTGATATCTTCCTGCCTTTTCACAAATACACTTTATAAAATTGAATGGCTCCTTAGCAAGTTTTATTACCCCTCTCCCCAAAAAAAATCCTATATACAAAATCTTTGTTCAGAAAAGCAGTCCACACAACTTTGTAAATCAAAATGAAACAGATTCTTGTTTCTATGTAATATAAAAGATTGTTTATATATTATTTATTTTTTACTTTCTACTCACGACATTGCAGTTACAGGAATAAGCATTTTCTAATTGTTTGCCTGCTTGTCATGCAAACCTGAAGTACAGGGTTGTTTTTTTTTTCTTTTACCTCTGTATATGTCTCATCCAATGACACTGTAAAATCTCTGGGAAAGGATTTAAACTATGTTTATTTACTTAATATTTCCACAGATATCTCTGGATTTACAAGATACCATAATGAAAATAGCAAGTCACAGAAAGTTCTGATATTTCCCATAGTTTCCTGGTAGCCCAGAAGTGCTTATTTGCAGATCATTAAAAAAATTGAAGGTGAAGTTATTGAGATGTTGTGCCAAAACCCAAAAAAGCTTACATCCATCAAATTCGATTTGAAGTTCTGTAGTGCTTATTTCTATACTTCAGAGGAAAATCATTGGAAATGCTATACACATTTGATCTATGATTCAAGTAATTCTCATGTTATCTGCCAAAAAGACACCCAGGAAAAGCATGCTGTTTGACTGGAGAAAACTGGCTGAGTCTTGCATGTGTGTTCCTAGAACAGTCAGGAAGATTTCAAGGCTATATAAAACCAGAAGGTGAATAGCTCCCAAGCTTTCCATTTCTTTCTGAAATTAGCTCCAGTGCTGAATTTTGAAGAGCTTATGCACAGCATCGTAATATTTAGTTACCAGAGTGCATATCAGAAATAGTCATTATAGCTAAAATCCATAAGGTATATTTGATAATTTCGTATTTTACCAAGAATTTCATTTGTGTTGTAGTTTGACAGCAGTCAGCTTACCACGCTTTTACATTAACAGTGCTTATAGTACCTAAATGCCCCATTAGTGATTTCAGGTGAGGAAAGCATATTTTGAGAAGAATTATTTTAGCTCCAAAGACTAAAGATTAGGTAAATGAAAATATTGCAGAAGTGAAGGTAGCATAAAGAATGAAAGATTTTTCTAACACACCATATTTGAAGAAGTGACTTAGACTTTGTCCCTGGTTAATAAAAATATATCTCTGCATTCTTAGCATGAGAGAATAGGCAAACTTTATTCTGCCTAAGTTCTACTGTATTTAGTGACATGGAAAAATAAATGTTTCTCATGGAAAAAGAAAAGATGATCATGCACAAGTAAAAGTACTGATCTGTAAAAATTTCTTGAAAGCCAACATTTTTACTCCATTATCACATTGTTAGTTCAAGTTGGGTCAAGGCTTACACAGAATGGATTATATAATGACTTCAGCAGGGTATTAATCCACTCTTAACTGATATTTCCCCACTTTTCTATGCTACGGAGCAAGTTTTGTAAGAAGGACTTGAATTAGCAGATGATGGCGGTTTGGCGTATAGGTACTGTGAAGGTGTTAATATTCTTAGTAATGAATATTAGCAAGAAAAGCCATGTATCATAAAAGGAGTAAATCACTTGAAATGTCAAAGAATAGAACTGCTACCAAGTGAAGCAGATGTTCTTCTCAAGCAAAACTGGAGAGCAAGCTACTTTTGGGAAGAGAAGAAAAATTATATTAGAATAATTTTGAGAATAAATTAAAAATTTCAAATATTTCTAATTTAATAAAAAGAAAAGTACTGATTATATTACAACTAAACAAGGTTATTGCTCTCTTTGGAAGGTATCAGAAAATCTGATTAAGTTGTACTTGGCTAGATCTATTATACTTTGAAATCTGATAAAGGCATCTGAGTAAAAGCTACATGAGACAGGAAACGCATAGAACTTCAAAATCTTCAGCCCATTTATTTCAACTTATCGGCTGTATATAATGGATTCCAATTAACCTATTTCTGAGTCACCTCAGAAAGGGTAGGGAACTGTATTATTTTTATATCACCTACATAAGTCATTTTTCCAGTTGAGCTGAAAGATAGATACAGTGAAATGGAGAAATGCCAAGATCACAAGCACCAATCATTTTGAAGGCCTAAGGGTTTTAGAAAGGTGTTTCTTTCTCAGAAATTCTTCTAAATCCAAAATGTTCATGAAACACCTAGAAAAATAGAAAAAAACTGACAGAGCTTTTTTTTTTTCTGCACATAATTTAGTTCATTTATGAATTAATATAGTTTTGCT
>JAOEHX010033873.1:0-33684 GCA_025448015.1 Bolborhynchus lineola | reverse complement strand
GGCCGGGCCGTGCCAGTCGGGGCTGCACCCCCGGTGCTGCCGCAGCCGCCGCCGCCGGCCCTGAGTGAGTGCTGATAAGAGGGGAGTGGTGGGTGTCGTCGCACTTGGGAGTTCAGCGGGCTGGGCTTGGGGGACATGGGGGATCGCGATGTCACGATGGGTGCTAGGCGAGGGACCCTTCATCAGTCCTCCCGTGTCGCGGTAGCGTGCTGTTGTCGCGACAGTCATGACTGTTATGCCTTGGTGTTGAAGGCCTCAGTGGTCCCCATTCCCCGTCAACCGAGCTGCGGAGCGCCCGCAGCTGTGCCCGGCTTGTGGCCGTGCGTTGCCTCGGTACCGTTTTTGGCCCGGGCCTGTGTGTGCTTTGGGAGGCTCCTGTAGCGCGTTGAGCTGAGGGAAGCTGCCGCGAGGGCTCGGCTTTGTCGTGGAGAGTGCTCATGGGCATCTAGAAACAGCTTGGAACAAGTAGAAACCGTGGCGAGGTTCAGCCCTGCAGAGCTGGTCGCCGTTGAGAGGGACGATCCAATCCACTAACTATGGGGAAAGGGAGTTTTCAGTAAGGATACAAAAAAAAGATGGAAAACTAGAGGAAGGCAATAACAGCGCAAAAATCTTTGTTCTTTGCTGTTGGTTTGTTGTTCAGTTTTTAAAGGGCAGCCAAATTTGATAATGAAAGCAATTAGGAAATAGCAGGAAGTGACAGGAAATGAATATGCAGTACCAGTATTGCTATGTTGTTTCAGTTGTTGCTCTTGCTACCTGTTGACCCTGTTGGTAGGATTGCAGGCTAACAAATCTGTTTGCAGCTGGGCATGTCTTGTAGAGTAGAGGTCAGGAACCACCAACTTTAGCAGCTATAGTCCTCATGCTCATTAAAAGAGTAATATACAATAAGAATTAATTTAAGTCAATCCTATTTTATTAATTGGGGTTTTTCCCCAAATGTCCAGGTTAACTCATAGATTTAGATCTATTTTAGGATAAGACAAAAGATTTGTTTTCTCCAGGCAGCCAGATGAACAACTAGAGCGAATTCCAAGAATTAGGGCCAGTCTCTTGCCCTCAGGAGTAATGGATTTGGAGCCACTATGAATTACTATGATACCAGTAATGATTCTCCTTTCTGAAGTAAAAACCCTGCCTGAAAACAGGAGGTGGGCTATGGCCTGCTGAAGCTGCTGCATAGTTACAGTGGCTCATCACTGCGGGTTCCACATAGGGCACACGTGTGTCTTCCCCAACTCACTCGCTGTGGAAAAGAATGCCAGTGGCTTTGCTGCAAACGAATTTCTTTTCATCTTGTGTGGCTGGGTTGGGTCAAAATGAGAAAGTGCACAGGAGAGTGAGTGTGCCCTGTGTTTAAAAATTCATGTTGATGCATACAAATTATCAGAGGTGTTAACTGCATTGTAGTCTGAATGCCAAATGGATTCCAAGCTCATGGAGAGGCCTGAGAGACTTTGCTTTATACTAGCTAGAAATTCACGACCCGTGAATTGAGTTAAAGACTGCTCTTCAAATTGCCTTAAACATGGATCTTATTAATTTGTGTAACAGCTTAGTTAGGTAGTGTGGAAGGTCATCTTTTGCCTGTGATATTTTTGTAGTCCAGTGTGAATCAGAGACCAGAACTGGAAGGAGAAATGAGGACCAAGAAAAGCACATCCTTAAAAACAATGCAGTATGTTTCCTTTCCACATAATATTTAAAGTAGCTAAACCAGATAGAACAAATGTGATAACACATCAGTCTGCTGAAGAACTTGATACCTCAAATGCATGCATACATCATATGGAGACTAAAATGAGAACTCTAGTTTGTAAACAGGAAGGATTTAACATTATGAATGTCTAATAGGAAATTTGTACATGCCAAAATACTGATGCTTTTGATAACCCGTGGATCACAGCAAACACAGGTTGTGAAACTGTTGTGCTTTGTGCATACAGGAAGCTCTCTTTCTGAAGCTCCTTTATCAGCAAACAAGTCTCAACCTTTCTGTGATGGCAGGGTCCCTGAAAGACTCTTCTTTAGTTCACAGAAAAAGTGATATAAATGCTTTTGTATTACATGTGCTCCTCGGAGCTAATGAAATTACCCAATTGAAATGTTGAGAGGTTAGATCTTGCAGGATATTCTGGGTGCATGAGAGTTCTTCATAGAGAATATTCCATACCCTGCTCCTGTCTTGCTCAGTTTTCCCCACCTTAGTGCATGAGGGCTGGTTATTCCTGCTGTGTTTGTAAATCTTTTGAGGGGAATGGTGGAATTTCTGGTGTTTGAAATACACTTACTTATACTACTTACTCGGGACAGTGGAAAAAGGTTCGATGAAGAAAATGGGAGGGTTTCCTTAGGCTTGGGTAAGATGATTTGCAGAGGTGCCTAAGAGAGTTAGAAAATCAATGTGGAGCAATTATTTTTCCCTGTAGCTCAGGAGAGGCTCATTAACCTTTTATGCTTAAAAAAATCTCTCCTTTACCAAGCAGCCTGGCTAAGGAATTGATTTAGTTGATTCTTTCAGTACCTTAGGAAGCTTCCTGAAACAAATCTTAAGTCTTGTATCAGTAAGACCCTTAACTAATAAACCTCTATCAGTGCTGTCTGATTGCCCAAGAACAGTTCAAGAAGTTTAAGCAAATTTCCTTTTTAGTAGAAAAAGGAGCAGGTTTCTTAGAAGAAAAAAAAAAAAAAAACTTAGGCTGAAAATCTCAGTCTTGAAACTTGGTATATCAAGCTTAAGCATGACAAAATTCAGTATAAAGGCCAGTAGTCTGGAAATGCTGGTATGCACAAGCGTTTTGCAAGTTTAGCAATTCTAGCTATAGGTAATTTCTGCTAGCTACTGCAATTAGAAGGCTGGTATTTTAGCTGTGCAGTCGGTTCTTTTTCTTAGCTGAGTCGCTGTCTTTATCTTGCTGAAAATTTTACAGTTCCATTCGATGCAGTGAAACATGATGTTTATGTTCTTTTTTACAGACATGAAGAAAACATGAGCCTTTAGTTTTCTGTTTATTACCCAACTGTCTATTCAGTCAGTTTGGGCTCTTCTCTGCCGATTTAATGCATCAAAATCTTCCAGTCCACTGTAGACTTTTAGCACTGTCTTTTGTGCTGGAGTTCTACTTCTCAAATATCTTGAAGTATATCTGACTGGTAGGAGGGCACATTAAACAAAAAATTAGGTAGCACTGAAAAATGAAATAGTTATGTATTTATTTTTTTTTTCTCTGCTGCTTACAGAAGGACAGCATTTGTGCTGTTCTATATGTTCAATAGTTTAATTTGTCATTTGGTATGTTAATACTCTCCTCAAAACATAAAGTTTATTTTTATTTCCTTGCTCTGATATGTGGTCTCAACAGCAACTAAAAAGGAGGAAAAGAAAAGGAAGACTTCAGTGTGCACTTGAGGCGTAATTTCTTCCTACTCATAAAATACTACAAAATGTATGTTTCTGAGGGAAAGGTTTATTCCACTGCTTTAGTCTAGAAATATATGTCTATAATTCACATAGGTAGCCATTCTCTGCGTAGCAAACAGGTGGTGGTGTGAAAATAATATGTTTCTAATCTTTAGAAATGAGTTGCACAATCGAGAAAGCCTTAGCAGATGCTAAAGCACTGGTGGAACGGCTGAGGGAGCATGACAATGCAGCAGAAGCTCTGATTGAACAGACTACAGCTCTTAACAAACGGGTTGAAGCAATGAAACAGGTTTGTTTTCCAACTTTGTTTCCTCCATTAAGAGAACCACATGGAAACACACAGTTTAAGATAATTTTTAATGTGCTACTGTACAGTCTAAATCCAGTGTGTTATTTGGTTAATCCTTTAATACCATACTAGGTAGTTTCATTAGAGGTGTGGCTATAATCTAAAAATAGTTTGCTTGTATATTTAGTTTGATCTTGTGAAGAAGTTTTCTGTAACTCTACCTTAAATATTGAAACTGGCATTTATTTGAAGCACGCTGGTATAAACTGGGTTCGTATCTTACAAACCATTGTGTATTGGCTTGTGTTTTGCTCAGCTGTGAAACTACTTGTTTTATTAATTTCAACATGCACATGTAATCGTACAGAGGCTCACTCATGCTTTCTTCTGTTCAGAATACTTTTAACCTATCACTGTCTCCTTTTGTTTCAAATTAGCTTCTTAGGCTTTTTTTCTGATCAGTTCCATCCTAATGTTAAGCTATTCAAAGCAGGTCACTAGATTTTTCACTAAAAACTCCTGGAAAAACATAAAGGAGTCTAATGACTTTCCATGTGAGAGTTCATCCTGTCATTTTAATAGACCACAGGATGTGTTAATGGGCCTATAAAGTAATAAAATCCTGTATGTGCTTCATCCCTGTAAAACCAGTCATGCAGAAGCTTCATGACTTCAAACTGAGAGCATTGAACTTACCCATTTGTTGAGAGCCAGGATCCTTCCATTCAGGTCCACAGGACTTGTACATGTACAGCTTTGTGGTTTAAGGTATTGGGAAGCCACAGTAAATATCTAGAGGTTAATACCTCATGGTTTTTCTTTACCATATGTATATCAGTTTTAAATTACTTGATGGTGAACTTGACCTGCATTAATTGAAGGTTAACTTATGCCCACAGCACACATCTAAGGTATGAAACAAAGGTGATACTTTTGTGTCTCTAAAGGGCAGTATGTTAACAACAACTTCAGAAATGTTTCTGTTTGTTTGTTTAACATTATTATTGAGAACCAAGCATTATCTTACTGGTTATAGACTTTGACTGACAGTAGAACTGCTCCTTCGTGTCTTGCTGATTAATGCTTGCCTTTGGCTACTCAAATATGTTGTGGCTGGTTTATTTTCGTTTTGTTTTTCCAATAACTAGTACCAAGAAGAAATTCAAGAGCTTAATGAAGTAGCAAGACATCGTCCTCGGTCTACGTTAGTGATGGGTATCCAACAAGAAAACAGACAGATTAGGGAACTGCAACAGGAAAATAAAGGTAAAATGATAACCTGGTAAAATCCAACCTGCACCACTGGAATCAGTGACACTTTCACTATTGATCTGTTCTCAAAAAAACTGTTGTTGTAGTTTTTCTTCTAGTCATAATTTGTCAGTTTAACTGATTATAACACAATCTAATAAAGAGTCCTAATGTCCAACCACTGGAACTATGATTGACAAAAAGCGAGAGTTGCGGACAATTACTTTTCGAGTCTTTATCTAATATTTAGCACAAATGAGATAAATAGAACTTAATTCTGCAATGTGGTATCTGTTTGGAAATGTGTTTCCCACTGCTAAAAATAGCTAATTTAGGAACAGTCAGGAGAAGTTGTAGGTTAAGCACAGTAGCATGACTCCTTCTGGAATTCGGTACACTAGGAATTAACTGTTCCTCCTGGAATACCTTACTTATTCTAACAGTTAAATTCAATAAAGGTTTCAATGATCTTGATTTGTATGAATCTCATCTCAGGAGTTGTTTGTCCTTTGACTTAGTATATTTTGAAAACAAGCATTTTTTAACTTATTTACCACATTAAAACAGATCTGTAAACTTCTTTCTAGCTTTTGTGCAGTGTTGCTTATCGTGGCTAGAGTAAAGATGCTCAGCTGCACTCAACATGGCTTATGTCAGCTAAAGGGACTGGATATGAAGTTGTATTAACAAAAGACCTCTGTTTCTGACAAGAATTTTCCCAGGGTAGTCACCACTGAAGAGATCTGCGGAGCCTACGTAGATTTTATGGTGCAAGGAGAGGGGGCACTTCATTAAGGGCTTATTTCAGTTTTCTCAAGCTGAAGTACTTTTGTATTTTGTTTTAGTTCTTCTCTGTTCAACTTTAACTGAAATTACAATTATTTTGGTAGAACTGCGCACATCTCTTGAAGAACACCAGTCTGCTCTGGAACTCATAATGAGCAAGTACAGAGAACAGATGTTTAGGTTGCTAATGGCAAGCAAAAAGGATGATCCAAGTATAATAACAAAGTTAAAAGAGCGACATTCCAAGGTAATAACTTAATTGTTTGGTTTTGGAGTTTTTTCCTTTGTTTTTCTTGCGTAATACTTCAGTTAGTTTGTAGTGGATCAGTTTAAAGCTTACTTTGTCTCAGGTTTTATATCACTATACTACCAAGTCCTAATTTTTCTAATCCAGTCCATGAAACATGATGAGGAACTTGATCAGTCAAGTCAACCTTATTGGCTTCTCATTTATTTAAACTTTAAAAAGTAGCATTTAATTACTGTATCTACTTCTTTTGTTTTGCTTCAGTCTTTAAAGCAACCACCTTATTATCCTTCCACAAGCCACGAAACCTAGTAATTCAGACATTTATACTGGCTTTAACGTATGCTTGTGACTCCAACAAATAATTAGTAAACCTGAAATATTTAAAAGCCCTTTTGAATGGTGAGTAACTGAACATACACTTCTCTTCTTTCCTGCTTCAACCTTTGGTTCTTGTTTCAGTACTGACTAGGGCTGCTGAGTAGAATCTAGGGCAGCCTGAGGTGCTTAAAGGGTGGTGAAAGTTGCTGGTGAAAGGTTGCTGCACTTTATGGCTTTTGAAAACTAGAAAAGCAAAGTGTTGTTAAGCAACATTTTTGTAAACTATTGTGAACGAGGTGTATGGCAAACAAAAAGGAGAGAAATGCAAAAAGTGTTCACAGCTGTTCGAGGCTATCTTTGAAAAGAACCACTTTCATTGCATTCTTTGGTATTACAGCATGTAAGTTTTGCATGCGTGCTTTCCAGAGTAGAACCCTACATGTTTGTGTTAGCATCTAGTCTAACACTAGTGACCTTAGAATAGGTCCTGGATCGGATTCATCTATAGACTATGTAAGCTGGCAAAGTAGGAAGCAGGGAGGACAGCAGCCAGTTTATCTAAAACCCACAACCTCCTTCCTAGCCCTTCTCAAGGGTACATCCTCACCAACTCATTCTTTACCACTGATCACAGCTTCAAGGTAAATTCAGTTTCTTGACGGCAAAAAAAATGTCTTATATGATCACCTTCAGTGGGAACTGAGAAGAAAATAAAGATTTACAGCAAGTTCTACCCCCATCCCTCCCCCTTCTTCTCCCCTGCTCTGAGTGGGTGTTTAATAAGTAAACAGCTGAACAACAGCTTTGGCAATTGAGGTGCAGAGAGGAAAGGATGGAAAGGGCTGTTTGTTTTAGTAAAGTATATTTGGGTCACATCAAATTTATGATTCCAAATGAGGCAGTTCTTTATGGTAGCTTAATAATTTCTGGTAGTTTAAAGGCAAGCTAGATGTGTGGCCCTGCATTCAAATTCATAATTTAAAGGCGGGATTTAACTTTAGTCTATAATGTTCTTTATTTCAGTCTACTGTTCTGCTTTTCCCAATATTAGTTAGTAGCTGTGGTGAATTTTGTCCAAAGGTCATGTCAGACACAAATAGGCTGGCATGCTAGGTGGTCAGTGAAAACAAATATTTTAATGGTGTTTCCAAAAGCTTTTATTTTTCATTGTCTTTTCCTCAACTTGTCCTTTATTCAAGCTCTGCTATCATAGAATCTCAGAATGGTTTGGGTTGGAAGCGACCTTAAAGACCATCTAGTTCCAGCCCCACTGCCATGAGCAGGGACACTTTCCACTAGACCTGGTTGCTCCAAGCCCCATCCAGCCTATCCTTGAAGACTGTCAGGGATGGGGCAGCCACAGCTTCTCTGGGCAGCCTGTGCCAGTGTCTCACCACCCTCACAAAACTCCGTAATGGCTAATATAAATCTTCCCTCTGTCAGTTTAAAGCCGTTCTCCCTTGTCCTATCCCTACATGCACTTGTAAAAAGTCACTCTCCAGCTTGCTTGTAGTCCCCCTTTACGTACTAGAAGACTGTTATATAAGGTCTCCCCGAGCCTTCTCTTCTCCAGGCTGAACAAGCCCAACAACTCTCTCAGCCTCTCTTCATAGCAGAGGTGCTCCAGCCCTTTGAGCATTTTTGTGGCCTCTGGATTCGGTGGCAGCAGTTCCATGTCCTTTGTATGTCTGGGACCCCAGAGCTGAATGTAGTGCTCTACGTGGAGTCTTATAAGAGCAGAGGAGAGAGGTACAATCACCTCCCTTGACCTGCTGGTCATGCTCCTTTTGATGCAGCCCAGCACATGGTTGTTTTCAGGGTTGCAAATAGATGCTGCTGGATCATGTTGAGCTTCCTATCAACCAACACCCCCATCGTTTACTTTTTATGTTGTAGGAGCTGCAAGTACATGTGGACCAAATTACAGAAATGGCTGCAGTAATGAGGAAAGCCATTGAAATTGATGAAAAGCATGGTTGTAAAGAGCAGGAACGAATACTTCAGCTGGAGGTAAGTACAAAATCAAAACGGCTATGGTGCCATGAGCAAGGCAGTAAATATTATCACAGTTGTTTCTGTTCAGTTACTCTATCTTGTATGACTTACTGTATTGGTCACTCACACTGCTATTTTGTTGCACTTTCCTTTTTGGAGGACTGGAAATGCTATTTTACCCTCTATCTTCTCCTCAAGTCTTGCATAGTGATACCAGTCAATGATGTCTGGGGATGAAGAATTTACATATTGGCTTAAGCTTTCTCTTCTTTTTAAGTCTCCAGGAGTATAACCAAAAGCTAGGAAATAATACAGATTCATCTTAATGAGGCAGTGGGGTGCAAATAATAATACCCACACCTTTGGGTTTTAAATATGATTAATTTTTTAGTAAGAATTTTGTACCTTTGGGGGGATTCTCAGGTGCTTAGCATTGGAGGAGCCACAGTTTTGCTCTTTGATTAAGTGCTAGCAAAGCACTTAATTATTAGACAGTGTGTGTGGAAAGAACAGATGTTACCTTTAAATGCAACTTACTCTTTTCTTACTCATCTTTGTGTTTTGAGGGGGTTTTTTTTAATGCTTAATGTCCATTCAAGAGAGCAAGAGACTCAGAAACCTTAAGTTCTCAGTTTTAAAAAGTAACATAGTACCACCTGACTGCAAATCAGTATTTTAATCCTTTTACATACTTTAGGAGTACAGGGGAGGTTGTTAATGTACTTATCTTGACTTCTTTCTGGAGTTTTACTAAATACCTTTCTCTTTCTCTGGTTACAGCAGGAAAACAAAGGCCTGAGAGAAATCCTTCAAATAACCAGAGAATCATTTCTGAACCTCAAGAAAGAAGATGCATCAGAGAGCACATCTCTGTCAGGATTAGTAACAACCAGTGATTTGAGCCTGAGGAAAAGCTGAAGACTGTGGAAGCCCTCAAGCTTCAATTGCACACTTTACAAACTGAGTATCAGGGGTCACTTGTCAAGCACTTGTTACTGAATAGGGCACCAGCAAGCTAATGCATCTTAAACTCCAGTTTAGTGGCTTTTATACTGTGTAAGATAAAATACAGTTGGTATTCTACAAAAGCCTTAGGGACAGACTTGATTGCCATAGGTCTAATTTTCATAGGAAATGGATTCATGCACTTACCGCATTGGAAATTCTTTTATATGACATTGTTTTACAGATAAAAGACAAGATTTCACAGAATTTAGCTAAATTCTTGTTCATAAAAAGTTTCAGTGTGCCTGTTATATAATGAAGGTAAGCTTTAAAGTCTGATCTCTGGCTAAAAAGTAATATCTTCTGAATATGCTTTGTGCATGGTCCACATCATGGTTTTTCCTTTTAGTATGTTTTTAATAGATTCTCAGTTTGCCACAAACCTGTTTAATGGAAAGGGTGCACAGGCAGCCTAAAACATAAGGATGTCTGTGATTTAGCCTGTTCAAATATAAAGTTGATTGTCCAAACATAAGCTATGGTTTTGCTGTTGTTCAGTATTTATTTAAATTGAACACAATTCTTTAAAACATATCTACTTAATTGTATTTTCAAAACATGAAAAGAGCTGCTCCTGCTTTGTTGGCTTCTGGAACACAGGTAGCACAGTGTAATTCTTCCTTAGCTTTTACTTTTAAGAGAGAAAACCAGGCTCAGTTCTCTAGAAGCAAGAAGCCACAGTAGTTCCATCTATTTCTTCTTGGATTGGGAAATGGCAATTTGAAAGCACCTGAGCAGCAGCAGCATTTCTGCAATTAGTTGGCAGCCTGCAGTTGGTACTTTTCATTTTTCATTCTTAAATACTAAATAGCCATCAGGAAGGTTTCTAAGTAACTTCGAGGTACGTGTTATGTTTGCACTAGGGAAAGTTTCACTATGCTATACTGACAAATAGACTGTTCACTTCTAATCCTGCAATACTTGCAGAAGTGAAAAGGAATTAGCTTTTCTAGATCAAAGTGTAGCTGATGTTGTATGCAGATCTGATGGATGTGCTATGCAAGACAGGCTTGTAGTAAAGAGAAACCAAAATACTTGATATTTGGCTTTTGTTTGTCTGGATGTCCCTTCTTGGTCTATGCAGCAAGAACACTCCTACTTCTGATGGATATCATCACTTTTTATCCAGCACATTAGTATATTCTTTCCTTGGAAAGCACACTCAACAGCAGCAGAGTGAAAGCTTTCAACCACAGACAACTGTAGATCTATAAATGCCACCTGCAGGTGAGTACTATGGCTATTTAATACCTCATGCAGCAAAATAAGTTGAACCCTTATTCTGAAATCAACTATTAATCAGATTTGATTTTCAGTTGCAATAATGCAGAAAGAATTAAGTACTAAACACTTTGAAGTGTCACTTTCAAATGTAACTTCCCTTTGACTCGGTACAGCTTCCCTGGGTTCAAGGTAAACTCACCCCAGCTCTAAGGGTGAACTTCCAGGGCCCAATAAACTCATTTATAGGGAACTTAATATTTTTGTTCTGTTGCTGCCCCACTTCCCATAGTACTTTTAAGAGGAAAAAGTGAAGTGGTGGCAAAGGAGTGTTTGGCAGAGAGAACAAATGCTGGTTTTCAATGGACCAATCCAGATGGGAAGAAATGCAGTTGAAAGGACAGATAAATTCATGCTCTCCCAATTTCCACAGCATTTTTTAACTAAGTTGAGGAATTGCTATTTCTCTTTCCAGAGCACCTCAGTTTCTTTCTAAGCTTAAGAATATAGTGAGGACTTTCATGTACATGGGAAAACAAAAAGTTTTAACCATTTCCGAACTTACTCAACACCTGGTGGGAGTTTTTTGGGGAGCATTTGAGCTCAAGTGCAGAACAGCCTTGTCTGCTATTAGCATCTATAAAACCTTGCCAATGCTGCTCTCGTTTAGGTTTCGCATTCCTGCTGTCGCTTGCAAGCTGGTGACTTACCGTTTTTTTCAATGGAGTGTTTTGTTGTTGCAAACTCACAAGAAGTTTGTGCTTCAGCTGATCAAATGATTCCTTTATAAGTGTCTTTTCAGCCATTGACTAGTCTCAGACATTTATATCCGTGTAATGCTGAATGCTGTTTCCTGGCTGACATTCTGGTTTGCCTTTCAAAACAGTCTCTAGCACTGTATAGCAGAGAAGGGGGTGTTAATCTGTGGCAGTTCTTAAGGTTGCTCTATTATGAAATAATGCTTGATTAGTGTTTATTTTTGTAAAGAAAAATGTGACTTAATTTATCTACTCCTAGTCTTCATATTTGATACTTCTCCCCTTTCATCCCCCTGACCTGATCTCTTTAGGATCTTACAGAATCTTCACGGTGTATGGAGTGACTATTTTTCATTGCATACCTGTTATTTTTGTAATGCAGATGGCTTGAAAAGAATTTATTGCTAGAACCGTGTACTGTATAGTAAACTTATTTTATGAATAAAGTTGACTGAAAATATGGATGTCTTCATGCTTAAAACAGGGTTCTGAATCCACAGTGAGCCTTGGCTGTAATGTACAAGAAAAAAATGCATCCTTTTACCATTGACTGAGCTGATCTTTATACTCCAAGGCAGGCAGGCCAAGTGTAGTGCTTTCTTTCATGTTGCAATATAACAAGAGAAAAATCCTCTGTACAGTCTTAACTTTTTCTTGAAAAGCAGCAGTCTTTTCTACAACAAGCAGTTATCCATCTTTCAAATGAACCACTGGAAGTGTTTACTAAGCAGTCCACTGGCTTTGGTTTTTGAATCAAAACATACTTTGGTGCAGACAGGTTGTGACAGCTGAGGGTTTTTCTTCAAGACTAAAAAAAGCCCACTTTGGCACAGTTCAGATTCCGGCTTCTCTGTGACATGTAAATGAGAAGGTGAGTGGATTACATTCATAAGCTGACAATGTCAGGTTTTCTCCACTTCCCCATGATTTCTCTGAAGAGAATCTTGTTTTCGGTATCACAGATTTGGTGTTTAAAAACAGGTAATAAATGTCATGCTAAATCATAAATACAAATAGTAGCTATTCAGCTGAGCTAAAACCAAAGGGCAGCTTGAAACTAAACTGGGCTGCTTCTTACAACTAAAAAACTTTAAAAGCTAAAGCTATTTAGGCATTGGAGTAGAAGATTATGTTCAAATACAGAATGCATGGCCCTGCTTTCATACAGAATTATGTTTCCCAGGATCTCTTTGTAGATACCCAAGGTAAGAGTTACAAGGGCTTCAGAACTTTTCATGTTATTTTGCAAACAGTAAGTGTTTAAAGCACTTCCTGATTAAGACTTTCTAAATCTCCTGTTTGAGTGTAAACCATGCACCTTTTCTCTCTGGAGACACTGATGTCCAAGTGTCTCATGATGATAGGTAGTTAAAATAGCTGACAGAACAATGGTGCTGGTCACAGTGTGACAGATTGTATGCAATGACAATGGAAGAATGAGACAGGAGAACTAAGGAAATAGTGAAGTCAGAAGTGAAGTTAGGTGGTGGAGGAGTCAATTTTAACATGGCACCTTTACCAACCTTTTTCACACCATGCTGTTGACAACACTTAAGTTCTGGAAGCAACATCTGCCATGAGACTGCAAAAGGAGAAAAAGCAAGAGCCCAGCTGTAGGTGCTGGGAAGCTGCCAGCCCTCTGCCCAGCTGTCACAGTAACAGTGGCTCAGAGGGAAGCCATTTAACACAATGTGCAAACGAAACCACCTCACTGCTGTCCTAGAAAGATCCATATGCTCTCCCACACATGGATCCTCAAACCAGCACCAAGGAACCAATGCCTGCTGTGACTGTTTAAAGTGGTCAGGTAGGTTCTGTAAGATGTCAACAGAAGACCTCTTGCTAAACTTACCTTTCCAGAACTCCATGGTGTGCAGGGAGAACCACAGCTGTTTGACACCACGTGCACATACCTACTAAAGGTGCAGGTCACTTAGCCTCACCTTTTGTACCTTTCACTTTTCTTTCATGATGCAGTTGATTTTCATGCTGATGACGGTAGAGTAGACTAAACAAAACTGCTCAGCTTCCACATGCTAAAGCGTGCTGCAAAGAAAAAAAAAAAGTTCTGTTTCAGTGACTGCATGAGAAAAGATACTGATGCTCCTGATGCCTGAAAGCACCTTCCTTCCCCAGGCACTTTCTGATGCAGCAGCATACCTGTTGGAGCCAGCGTGGTCACAACTTTATGTTAGAGAACACCATGGAATCACAGGCTGGTTCAGGGTTCAGGTCAGAAGGGACCTTGAAGACCATCTAGTTCCAGCCCCCTTGCCATGGGCAGGGACACCTTCCACTAGACCAATAACATCATTACTTCCCAAGTTTAGAAAAAGACTTCACCTGAAGAAGAAAACCTTAAGCAGCTGCTCAAAGTGGAACGAAACATTTCCCAAATCCAGTCCTGGAGAAAGTACATGCTGGCAACACTCCTTGGACACAAGCTAGAGAGCAATGGCACAAGCGAAACAAGCAGCACTCCAGCTGCAGTCACTTTCTGTTGCCCAAAGGCAAAATTTTACCTTTTTCTAAAGAACAGCAGAATGAATTATTTCCATACAGCATTGTACACCTTACAAAACACGTATGAGGACAGCTATTTCAGCAGTGAAAAACATTACATAGATTTTCAACAGTTGAGTTGTTGGAAGGCTGATAAACACAGCACATGGATTGGTGCAGGGTGACCAGTGCCTTCATTCTTCCAACACTACACTCAGGAACATAGTAAACAGCTTAAATGAATCACCATTTGCAGCTCATTAAATTACTGGCTGGGCAAACAGCACCTGCCTCCTACAATACACTCCAGACATGGTTCTTTCTGCTTCCTGCATATGGCTTTCTCCCCAAAGCATTCAGGATAAAGAGAGGTTAATCCAGCTTGCTTTGAGCTCATTAGACAACAATCTGTTGTTACACCAGAAGGCTCTAAAGAAATGCAGAAAAATGCAAGGAGTGCTTTTCCTGACAAGACAGGCTTGTGAAAAGCCAGTTCTGAAGCAGGCAGGCGTTGTACACAGCCACTCCCTCTCGCCCCCAGAATGAGCTGATTTATTGCTCTGTTGTGAAGTTGTTCTCCCCCAGCATGCATGGAAGGCTAAAGCCTTGCATACTCCAACAGGAGACAGCTGTCTGCCTACAGACAAGGTCTGGTATAAACAAGCTTCTGCTTGAACAAGCAGAAAAGTTATTGGAACTCTCATTTCTAGACAAAGTGTGAAGGGACAACCAAACCAAGTGAATATCGACTACAAATTAATAGGCAGGGATATATCCATGCACCTCAGCCACTGAGTCAGAACACAGAACTGATGCTTACAGTGCTTTTCTTCCATAGGGTATTTACGGACTGGAAACTCAATGCTTCCCATTCTGACTATTCACTGGCTAAACCAACCAGAAATCCAGGCTGTAATAAAGCCCCCCACAAGTACCACCACAAAGATCACATGCAAACCCACATCACACTGCTGCCAGCTCTTAAGGAAGAGAGATTAAAAGTTCCAAGGCTTAGTGAAAAATGCACATATTGATTTTTCAGAAGTTTTCAAGTAAAGGAGGACAAGACAACGAGACAAGGACAACACCAGCATGAAAGCTGAAGAGCCTTGCAGGGGTGAGAAGCATGAGTGAAAATGCACAGAATGTGGGTGGTGGGAAGGCTGGTTTTGCACATGTTCCAGGTTGGAGCAGTGGACAGATACAGAGGGGGAACAAAGAAAACCTTGAAGCTTCATTTATCTCTTTTGCTATTGCAAAAAAAAAAGCAAAGGCTGGGAAAGAGTAACTTGGCACTAGTTCAGGGAAACAGGAAGATGTCACAGGTGAGCAATAGCAACAAGATCTGCAGTGCTGAAGGATGATTTTGGGGGTCTTAACCCAGCCTGTTTCTCTAACACTACAAGCCAAAACATACACCTCACACGTCAGGGTTAGGAGCAGAAGTGTGCTGAGACAGTCCTCTAGAAATTAAAGAAATAAATACACCCTCCTGAAGAATTACTGATGTTTGTACCATTTAGTAACAGGATTTTGGTCCTTAAGCAGCTTTGGTCCTTAAACTGAACCTTGCTTTACCCTCCTTTTTGTTTTCCAGTTGCTTAGCACAGTTTCATACAATTTTGGCAATGCCCAAATGCCTCAGACACAGGAAAACAAGACCAGCTTGAAATCAAGGCATCGTGCAAGCTAGGCCATGCTGCAATCTCCCTGGTAGCAACAGCAAAAGTATGTCAGCCAGTTACTGTACTTGATAGGCGTAAGTTTGGGTTTCAGACTCACACCCCACAAAGTCTGCATTCTGCTCAGTTTTCCCCAAGCCAGGCTTGCAGCCCCAAGAGGCAACAGTGTTAAGCCAGCACAGCATTTTCCTCAGAAGCCTCTATCACAGAGTTAAACACCTAGGAGTTGGGCCCCCAAACTGGTTTGAGTGCTTCGTAACTTGACACATGTAACATTTCTACCAACCGGTTAAGATCTAATGATGACTACTAAAACCTTTTCTTCTTATCAAGCACTAGCAAAGTAGACTGTTGGATTGGGAGCTCTATACCATGCCATTCCTTCCCATGAGGAAGGCCACTTGCATAGGATACACTGCCGAGGTGACAAAGGAACATTTATTTTGTGGGCCTCTTTCTATAATTTCCCATAACCTGCTCCCAGATCAGTTTGTCTTCCTCTTCACCAAAGTACATCCATGGAAACCCTGAGTTGTTTCTACTTTCAGTCAAACTTTCTGACCATTTGGGAAAGCAGGCAGGCAAGCTGTCTGACATTCACAGCCCTCCATGAAGCAGTAGTCAGGTTATATTTGTGTTGTTAAAGAGAGGAAGTAAAGACAGAACAAAAGAAGACCTTTTTTATTTGAGAAGATCAGTGTCCTGGAGTTCATTTGTGCCATAGCTTGTTTAACTGCTAGAAGAAATCAGCATGGGTGTGAGAGCAAGGGGAGGGAGAAAAGGGTTTCTCCTGCAGATCTGGAGCAGGATCGAAACACATGCAGATCTAGGAAAGCTCAACAAGCAGCTAAGACAAATACCACAATGCAATCATTGCACATTACTACAATGCATCAAAGACTGCAGAAGACTTTGTGAAAGAAGTGTGCTGGAGTTATCCTGGCAGAAGAATTCTCTGCAGCAGTAGAAAATAGTCCAGAAAGCTTCAGTTTCCAGGAAGCTTCAAAGCACTGCCTAGAAGGACATAGAAACCCCAGTAGATGGTATTATTTTAAGCTAGCAAAATCTCAAGGTAGCTGTGCAAAATTTAGCACAGCTAACACAGCAAGGCAGTAAATGCTTCCCATGAGAGAATCAGCACTCCAAAGAGAGGCATAGCAGGGTAGGAGTCAGTTTTCATTTTGCAACTGCCTCAGAGGGTACACAAAAAGCAACTTGAAAATTATCCCTTCAAAACCCCAGTGGACCAGTTTGTGTTTTCTGATTATTACCACTGTTACCCGCTATGGCTTACAGAATAGGGAAGAAAATTCCCACACTGTCTCTGAGCAGTCTTAGAGAAAGTAAATCTCCAAAATCAGGATTTTAGAAAGAATCCAAAGCCCCCTTCTGCCATAGACTTCCTACATGATCTTGCAGACTAGTTTCCAAGTCAAGAAGTGGATGACCATCATTCATTTATTCTCTAGAACCTCGTCTCACAAAGCTGTAAGAAAAAGCTTCATTGAACCATGCACTTCCTCACTAGCTCCACACAGGACGTAACCCCTCTCCAGCCTCTGGGTGTCACTGCAACTACAGTAAGTCCTTACACAACAGGTCAGCTAAGTTCCTCCCTCCCCCACCCCCCCATCCCTTGGGGCTAAGAAGTTCTTCCAAAACAAACTATCCCTACAATACCGAAGACAGAACCTAAACTGTAAAAGCATCTTTGAATTCAAAGAGACCCCATTAGTTCCAATATTCTTTCAAAAGACATCTTTATTATAAAATATATAGAAAATTAGAGTTAAACTTGTTTCTTGGACAATATTAATCACAGCAGTTATAAAAAGACCAAGGTAAACGTGTTTAAGAGCATTTGTACACCAGATAAGTGTTTGCTACTTGCCATCAAATACAGCAAAGACATGCTTGGTGTCAGTGCAGCAAGGGCAATCAGCAAGCATCAGTCTGCCAGAGGCTAGGGAAAGACCCCCTTCATGTGCCACAACAGCACAGTGAAGCAAGACACAAAATGCAGGATCTCAGCCTTGCTCCACTGTTCGAGGCAGATGTTCCAGCTCCAAGCAATCATGGGATTTTTGTCTCTCTACACATCAGATAAGCTCAGTCAGCCCTTACTGTGCCATTAAGCTTTCACTCCTTAAAGGAAAAGGGCAGGTAAGTAGAGTCATTTTAAAGCCATTCATTCTTCCCTATTGCCAGGATATCTTAACTTTCACCTAAGTTCCCAAATAAAGCTCTTTTTCCAGTTTCTTTACATATTTATACCAAGAACTTAAAGTGATGATGAGAACCTGAGTTGCCACCATGAGGGTATTCACTCATGAGGGTTTCATTCAGGTAGAAGAACAGCCATCCACCTCCAGACAGAAAGGACTGTGCACTTCGCTGCCCACAACAGAAGTACAAAGATAGGAGGAAGAAGAGCTACCATAACCTATACCAAGGTACAGGACACAAGACTTCAACCAACCATCATTTAATGCATGACAGATCAGCACGTAAACACTGACCATGAAGACCAGGATTGGGTATGGTGGGCAAAGGCAGGTAAAACCAAGGACAGCCTCAGGACTGCTTGTGCATTTATGTGAGCCAAAACCACAATGCTGCAGTCTGCATTTTAAATATGGCTATTTGGTTTGGTTTTAAGGAAGTCGATAAAGCCACCACACAATATTACAATCATCTACTCTTATCTAGTTCTATACTACATTCCACTTTGGACAGATGCAATCCAAAGTGGTAAGGAACATATTCAGTATGGATCCTGGTCAGGATTTTGCTAGCTGGATGCTGGTTTTCACCCCTTAATGGCAGAATTAAAAGATAAATTGATTAAAAACTAAAATAGTGTTTCAATTAATTCCAGGGAAAAAAACCAAACTAGAACTGCTGTTGACTACAAAGAGCTTATTTAGCTTTTCCTTTTATGACAGCACCATCAAAAAAAGAAAATATACCAGAGCAGAAACAAGACAAAAGCTATTCAGAAAGCAAACAAGGAGGCAAACCTCTTGCATCCTCTTAGCAGTCATCTCTGCACAAATGACCAGCTTGCTACAGAACCAGCTGAAATAAAGTACTCTTGTCTCAGATCAGGTCCACTTCCTGAGCCCCAGTGTGCACACTTAGAACAGTTAATTCAGTGCAGTCTAAATTCAAGTCACTCAGTTTAGCTTGCAAAGTACAGTAATACTTCTTAGAAACAGTTGTGTTTGCAGCCACACATTCTGTACCTATATTAGGTGGTGATACTTAGTTCCTGCTAGAAGAACTTCTGTGTATGGTCCTCATTTTTCATGCCTCACAATTTGAGAGGCTATCCACTTTAAGGAGCCAGTCAGACAGTATTTCAGCAGTGGTTTCCTCACAGCAAGAGAAGAACCAGAACTGCACCGGTTGCTTTCTAAGGGTTGTTTTGTATTTCCCATACCTAAACACCAAACTAGACCACCACAAGATAAATACCTGTACTTGACCATTAGTACAAGATTCTGCAGCTAGACATACATGTTACAGCAGGCTGAGAAGGCCAATTGAGGAAAGAGTCACAAAACAGCATGTAGTGTACCAACAGATAACTTTTCTTCCAGGTTGGGCAAATATGATCATCTTTAAATTAAGCAGGGCAAACTGGCAGTGCTAATCCTGCACAACTGCCTGGTTTGCTGGTGATCATTCATGTTGCCATTTCTAGATTCTTCCTCTCTGTTCCCACTAGTTATTTGGCAGGTTACAGAAGCAAAGGAGTTCTCTCCCCAGCTGGCTGCTCTTTCTGAAAAAACTCTTTGATATGCAGCAGTTTGTTATGGATCCTCTCTCTCAGAGGAGGGATATGATGGCTAGGGTCTAAGACATTGGTGCTTCTGCGTTCCCTTTCCCTCTTCCAGGTAAGATAAGGGTGTGGTGGGAAGGGCACTTCACTTCTCTCTCGGCGAAGCTGCACAGTTATTCCGCTGAGGGCCAGCATTGTCCACACTGACAGGATAATGAAGTCTGAAAAAGAGAAACCAAACAGATTCCTGTATCAAAGCAGAACATTCCTTCCTTTCCCAAGCACAAACACTAAACAAGCTCGGTGACAGAATGAAGTATTGTCTCTGCAGCCTCACATGCTTAGAGCAACTCCATGCAAAGGGGATAACATACATAGGCAAGATGAGCCTGTTCAGTCACCACATTAGGCCTTTTGTCTGCCCACACCACAAACTCACCAGCAAGGTCCAAGCCCAAGAAGCACCTTTCACAAGGGCCTCTGTCACATAACACCTGCTGGAAGGTTGCTGCCCTTGGAGTGTACTCAAGTATTTCTTTTGCAGGACTAGATTTTATCATTTGGGAGTTAAACCTTATAGTGCACTTATTTTGTTCTTCTCTTATTCCTTCCTATCCTCAATTACTGTTTACAACAGAGCCAAAGAGGCAGTGTTTTTTCTTTAAAAAAAAAAAAAAAAATCTTCAGAGCTGTACTCACCATTTGTTTGAAAAGGCACACTGGTGTAAGCTCTGCTGAAGTAATCATTGAGGACCCTTCTGAGCAGGTCTAAGGTGATGTAGGCAAGGCTTGTGTAGATGTAACAAGCAATAGCTAGGATCACTGTATAAGAGCCTACTATTCCAGAGGCCAGTATGTTCAGCTAGAGGGCGAGATAAAACACAGCTTCAGGAGACTGATAAACACTCTTTAGTCCCCCACTTCTTCTACTGGAAGCTGGGTGGACACACCTGTTCCACAGACATCCTTTTAAGACAGCAAAAGTCAACTAAATCCAAGCATTAGCAGATGCTACGTGCAACACTGCAGAGTCATTCCTTTAATTATGGACCACTTAGCACAAAAAGAACTGTAATGGGTTAAGCCTAGTCAGCCATGCAGTCTCTCTCTCTCACTCCCTCCCCACCTGCCCTTCCCCCTGCTCCCAAGAGGGATGGGGAGGAGAATCAGAAGAATGTTAACTCCCACAGGCTGAGATAAGAACAGCCCAGTAACAAAGGTGTAACACAAACCACTACTGCTACCACCAATAACAATAATAAGGGAAGTAATGAGGGAAGAAAACACAACCACTCACCACCCACCAACCGATACCCAGCCCCACCAAGCAGTGATTTGTTCAGCATGGCTGAACAGGAACTCCCCAGAGCTGGTCCTGTGCTGACTCCATGAGGCTGTATTAAGTTTCCTATACATATTCCGCAGAACTATATTCTGCATTAAGAACTCTGACAGCCTTCCTCCCTTTAAGGTAACAGTGCGGATTACTTACAATTCTTGGACAGCCAACAAAAAGCACTGGAATCAGCAAGGCTACAGAAGAAAAGGTCACCCAGAACACCACATCATCACGGAAGACCCTGTAGTCTCCTGCAAAGACATCACATTCCACATGTGATTTACTAGTTAGTAAAACATTTCCTTTTGTGCAAGTGGTTGGGGTGAGCTCTCCCCTCCCCTAACACCCCGAAAATTTTGTACAATCAAAAATATCCAGAGTTCAGTGTTGAAAAGCTCAACTTTAGAGCTCAAGTGCATTGTAACAGTTACTCAAAACAGGAACAGAAAAAGACTACCCTAGTCGAGTACAGTGAGTATAGATCCTGTACCCTGAGTTTGGGCAGCAGACCATGCTCATGAAACAAAGGTTTTTACTTTTTCTAATGAGGCGTATGTTACTCATCTGGTAAGAACAAAAAGTACCAGAGTACTTCTGCCCAGTAAGAAACCATTTTGTTACTCATACAGGTTTAGAATATATAAATCTGCATCTATGTATATTTTACTCTAGTATGGTGTAAGTGCCGCCATGACAACAACACAATGCAACAAATTCTTTCGGATTATGAAGAGTAATGAAGTCACTCAAACACTACTTTGCTCTCCCTGCTTTCTAAGGACTGACCTTTTCTAAGCTGACCCCCACCTGAACCCAGTTTTGCTTTAATAAAGACCAACCAGGGACTGCATGGATTATCACAGAATTGTGGCTTAAGTCAAACACAGATGACTAAAGAAAAACACTCCCACCAAGGGATCTTAAGTAGAAGACTACTGATGTTTAAAATCACAACAGAGAAAAGTGTGGCTGATCCTGTGATGCTCCCAAAGGATTCCAGGTCAGCAGCCTTACTTGCTTTCAAGCAATTAGTTTATTGGTTCTCTCAAAGTCACTCTGAAGACCCTCATGATGTCAATCCAGCTGCAAATACAAATTTGACTCCTACAGTGCAGTGCTCCCAGAGCCTTGCACTGTAGTATGGTTAAAGATAGCAGCAAGAGTTCCTCAATCCATATTGCCTTTACAACTGAAGCCTCCAAGTTCAGACTGCAGATTTTCTAATGTGACTTTTTGTGGATAGGAAATAAAGACAGACAGCAAGTGCATGCCTGGAGCACAGCTGGTGGCACTGACTGCTGAGATGGCACACAGCTTATGTAGAAAGGGCCTCAGCAATTTCTCCACAGAATAAGCAGATTCCTTTTCCCACTAGTGCAGATTCCCTAAGTAGTTTTAATTACAGCACACCTGAACAAAGGCTTCAGGTATATCACTATTCCTTCCGACACTGGAAAGGGAAAGTTAAACATCATACTAAGATAAACCAGAGCAGCATTCATTTTAGAGCCTTGCAATGTCTCTGTAATACAGCAGGAACACATCACTCCATAGTCAGCATTTTGCAGCAGAGTATTTCAGTGCATACCTAGTGGAGTAAAGAAGACTGTTGATGAAAAGAGAAATCCCAGCACAAGTCCAATAACAAACATGCAGAGTATGATCGAGCCAAATCTCCACCAGCTCACAACCAAGAGGAGCCCTCCAATAATTCCAGCTACTGCTGTCAAAATAAGACGCACTGAAAAACAAAAGGGGAAATTCCAAAACTCTGAAAACTTGCTATTGCAATACTGTATCCAGGAGCTCTACTTACATTTTTGATTGTTACCTAATGAAAACTTTCTGAATACAGCCAAGAGTATCAGTATTTGCCTCATGCATATTCCACTTAGACTCCAGTCTGCAATTGAGAATGGACTACTGGAAGAGCAGTAAAGGGCTGGAATAAAAAGCTTGCTACTATGCACAGCAGTTCAAACCTTAACTGCGCTGAGAACTGAATAACACACACATATCAAAAAAGTAACTATGAATCAGGACAGAGACAAAAAGAGCTAATTGTTGCTGATCTATCAAGCAGGGTACAGACTTTCTACTTGTTTCACAGATGAAATCTGTATTTGATCAGAAACTGAGGCCCATCCACTATAAAAAAAAAAAAAGTAGAAAGGAAGTATGTTGCAGATTTCCAGGATTCCTAAACACCTGGGTCTTCCTTGGCTAGATGCTGAAATTTGTCTTTTATAGTCACAGCTATATTAATTAATTCTGCTGTTGGAAGCAACAGTTACTCTGTTGCATGTTCAGCTATTATGGTAATTGTAACTCAGTTCAAGAACCAGATACCACCCTCCTATCCTTCCTAAGGCTGGCCAACAACAAGCACAACCGAGATTTTACTCAAGAGATTCATAATAATACTTTTGGAAGGGCATGGAGTATCCTAACACATCTACTCACCATCATAACCAAGGCCAGTTACCCGTGTGATGAATACAAAGAAGAAGAAGGCTGTGAATATGAAGCCCATGAAGAATAAGTCTAGAGAAGAAGGAAAAAGACTTAGTATACTGCCATAAAACTTCATACCAAACCCACTTCAGTACATCTTCAAATATCTTGAAGTTAGAACAGGGAAGGAATATATCAGTTCCTTTCGTGCTTCCCAGCCACTGACAGCTTGACAACACTTTTGATTTGGAAAACAGTGTCCTCAAGCTCTTCAATCAAAAATTACATGCTTATATCTATGTTGCCCAGCATTCACCCTAGTTCTACATTTCTGTTCCCTGCATAACAGGAACTTCTTGCTCATCTGTGCTTAAAAGATCAGATCCTGTAAAAGCCAAGCAGTGGACCTAACTGACATGTAGTAACTATCAAACATATCTTACAAATAACACCACCATTCTAAATTACAGCAAAATCAGTTATGAAATTCCAATCAGACTTATGAAAAGAGAAAAAAAACAAGTATTCAGTACCTGTTTTCCAGAATCTGTGTCCAAAAAAACAAGTGAAAAGACCAAGAACAGCAAAAGTAGTAAAGAATACTTTGGTAGAAAGTTTACCTGGAAGGAGAAAGAAAGGGTTACTAGAGCATCCTACCTGGTAGTCTTCACAGTGAGACAAAGGCATGGTCAGTTTGCTGTAACTGGTAACTTTGTATCTGCCAGTCCTTCAGACACCATGTGAGCAGATCTGCAACAGCTGAACTACCTGATATCTTGACTGGATCTCCAACAGAGTATTGACATAGTTTCAGACTAAGT
The DNA here is from genome assembly GCA_025448015.1 of Bolborhynchus lineola. Taxonomy (NCBI): domain Eukaryota; kingdom Metazoa; phylum Chordata; class Aves; order Psittaciformes; family Psittacidae; genus Bolborhynchus; species Bolborhynchus lineola. Next base: position 9,802 of record JAOEHX010033873.1, on the reverse strand, counting down.
CACAACTTTCCTCCTTATTCAGAAGATTGATGTTTCTGTAACAGCTAGTTAAGTAGCTCTGACTTGCTGGTTAAGATACAGATACAGTTTTACCTGAAAATTCTCTGCTCAGCTTTAAAAAAAATAAAGGTACATCCAATCACCTTAAAAATCAGTGCCACAGGAGTAGTGACCCAGGCAGCAGCTCTAGTCTTTATCACTGCAACCTTCAACATGATTTCCCTTTAATACATTTTTCATGCAATAGAAAGGACCACCATCATCCTAATACAACTCACCTGCCTCCTAGGCAAAATTCTTACTATTACTTCATCTATTTGAAAAAATAAACCCCATTTTCCTAGTTCTCCAAATTACAGAAGAGAGATTCAGCCTAGATAATCTCATGTTGTCATAAGACAGTTGTGTGTCATAGTATATAAGAAAGTAAACATGAAAACACGTCTTATTTAGGTACCATATTCTACCCACTGTACTTGGCCCTACTGTAGTTACAATGGGAATGGCAGCTTTACCCTCTTTCTGCTCAAATTCTATCATTATATAACCTTGTACAAAGTAGCATGACTTCGTGGTCATTCCACTATTGCTGATATTATCTTTAGGCTTATTTCAGGTGATCACCTCCTTTCAAAATATTTGTAGGTTACAGATTCCTGATAGCACTAGCACAGTTAGACAGAAAATAAATATCAGACTGGACCCTAATCTAGTTCATGTTCTATTAGCTTAGTTTTATATGCAGAATCTATAGTCTTACAAATTATTTAACATTATGTGTTCAGATGTAAAAAGCTAGACTGGCTCTATGGAATTGAAAGTTATACATTGTCAAGCCACAATATTAAACCTCCATTAAGTTAAACCTTCAATTGCTAATGCTCTCCTTACTCTTATTTCATCATCCTAGAATTTCTCCTCAATCAACAAGTAAATTCCATCATAAAGTAACAAAATATATCCAGCGTAAAACAAAATGCTTCTTCACACATTAAAAAAAAATAATCTCAAAAGGAACATTCAGCATTGTGGAGCACAATAAGCTTGAGAGGAGTTGGCAAGGATATACAACTCTCAACTTACTAAGAGAAGAGCAGCTATCCACTAGGTCAGCAAAGCTGCAGGCATATGTATGCACAGGTATGTATGCAGCAGAAGTATTCCAAAGAGGATCCCATACTATGACGTTGTAGATCACACCTTGTCCAGGAAGTGAGGAAAAGTAGATATTGGTCTTGTCATCAGTTGTCAGTGTAAGCACCTGGAACAGTAAAGCACATCTTCAATTGCAATGAACTGCTTGTCACTGCTACTGGTAGCATGTTGATATGTTCATACAGCTGAGGAAATACTCAACAGCTCAAGGAAGACTATCTGCAAGAACTCCAGGCAAGAGCTCTCCTATTCTGAACCCTCTCAGAATTAAACTGAAGCATTAAAGGCTCACAGGACTGACTGCATTTCTTCCAACATTACTGTATTTTCCAACAGGAGAGAAGACTCTCCCACTCATATTTTGCTCCTCCCTATTTGAGGACACAGCTCGGATTCCCTGCCAGTCTACTAACCCACATATGGCCTCAGAAGCTGTCAAGGCCACCATTCTACTCACTAGCAAAACCAGGCATGTCATGGCCACTGAGTCCCTGCTCCATCCTTTCCAATCTCTTTGCTGGAGAGCAGGTAAACATGTAGTAAGTGTTTGCTCTTGCATATCAGATCTCTTTATGCCACTCCAAATGGTACTCATCTGTACTCCAGTTCCACTCTGTTTTCTACCTCTGCTTTCTTCCTTGCACTGCCTGCTCAGTCCTCAACATCTGAGGACACCAGACACCAGCATCTATCAGGCACCACAGGAGATTACCCATCTTTGTCAGAATTGGCTCTACTCCTGGATTTACAGGCACTCGGTAGCAGTATAGCTATAGGCAGGCTGGCTTTTAACATCACTGAAGGAGCACTGTGACTAAAGCGGTACACAGCAAGCAAGAAGACACTGCCATAAAAGCTGGTTTCATTGAGAAAAGGGTGCAAGACATAGAAACATCTCACAGACTAGTCAATGTCTACCTAATAGAGTCCATTGCAAGACATCTCAATTCTACCACACTTGGGGCTCTGCTGACTATCCACCTCTATGCCCAAAGAGTGGCTGCCATCTTGCATGCAAGACTCACTGTATACTTCCGAGACAGAAGTCCCAGATACAAGTAAGACGCCTGAAGCATCAGCAGCTTGCTTATGTCACCAATCAAGGAAGACAAGCACAGGGGAGAAGAAAACATGAAGTAGGGCCACTGCCACATGCCTGTAACACCAGTGCTTCAGACTTACTTTCACACCATTGGCTTTGATACTTCGCACCTCAGACATCTTCCGTATGTGGCTCATGAGTACCATCTCAGAAAGATCATTCTCTGGTAAGAAGTACTGGTAGACATCATAGCGCAGCCGCCATCTGGAGTTCTGACCAGTCCCTGAATCACAGGATGGTGGGTTTGCTCCTCTGCAATTAAAGAGATCAGCTACATGCCCATTACAAGCCCCCGGATTTTAACTTTAGCTTTCAGAAGTCACCTGCCTGAGCTGGCAGCATCTCTTCTACTCTTTAGAAGTTCACACTAGCAGCTAATTCAAAGCTAGATTGCAAATGTTCGCAAGCACGGAGTACTACAGTGTTATCCAGAAGCACTCTGATGCAGGTAGTGTCTGTGCTGGCACCTGCTTTTACATTTACAGAGGCTTCCTACGAATTGTCATAAGAAAACAGCACAAGAGGTGACAACAACCAGCGATCACAACATCACTGTTAAGTTTTCCATGCACATTAAATATACCAACAGCTCTGAACACAGCCTTCCCATTCTCTGCCTATCACCTGAGACACCAGGCACCATTCAGGAAATAATGCTTCATAACTTGACGTCTCAATGTTAGACAAAACTCTAGGTCATTATCAGGCTTCAGTACCAGTAAAAGAATGAAACTGGCTAGAATACACAACTGCTCCTTAAACAGATTAAGTCATAATGAGGAATGGGAAGATTCAGTATTTGCTGACTTCTTGTGTATCAGAAGTTGCATAGTCATTTCCAAAAGATGCAGCTCTCAACTATCTCTTTCACATATTATCTCTCCTCCTCTCCTCTTCCTCATTTACCTCTCAGTTTGTTGCAGCAAACAAGATTTCTGCCAGCACCTGGATAGTCAGCCTTTTCAGCAGAAACTTGTTTTATGATCTTGGCCAAATAAGGTCTTGCTCAGTGCACTCAGTTTCTCACACACCTGTTATATCCCAAGTTTGCAGGGGCAAACTTGATGTGTGTATCAACCAATGTATAGTCCAGGTAAATATTTGGATCCACTTCCAAGTCAAACTCGAGATTGCAGCCTCCAGGAATAGGATCTAGAACACAGAAAATATAACTGTAGTAGCTGTTACTTCCCCCTTAGATGCATGAAAAAAAAAAAAAATAAAAAAGACCTTAGCAATGCTGGCATAGCCTGCTTGCCAAGCACATAAAATTGTCAGCTTCTAGTCCTGCCAACAGCACAAGTGGTTTAACTCCAGTCTAAGATGCATACACAACAGTTTTCTACTCTAAGGCTGAAGTCATGAAAAGACCATACAGCACATCCTCAGACACAACTCAATTCTGCAGTGAGTGATACTAAACTTTTTCAGAACATCTCAAAAGAATTTCTGGCACCTCCACCGTATGTCTGCATCATGTAAGAATATCACCTTTGAAAGATGCTCATTTCACAGTTAGCTTGCAATAGGCAGAGGTGGTATCCCTTACAGAGTAATAAGAACATACCTTTCTCCATATAGGGAATAGAGATAGCTGTGCTGAGCACCTGGCTAGCATCCAAAGACCGAAGGTACCACGTACATACGGTCTGCTGAGGACGAAGGATGGAAACCAGTCCTTTGTCTACTCCAGTTCCTGAGCTATTCACAGATGGATTCTGGACAGAAACAAATGATACAAGCAAGCAGTTCTTCTTGACAAGATTTCTACCACAACTTTACCTACTGTACAGGAGTCACATTCTTGCCACAAACTCACAGGGCACACATTTCAGTGCCAGTGACAACAGAGGAGGCATTCAGTCCTTAGCTAGCTGATAAAAGGAAGATGGAAAAAAGGGAGTGGACTCTGACTCCACACACTGCCTAGCTCAGGCTCAAAAACCCAAGTGATAAGTTGATACTACTAAAGAGCTGACAATCACAGGCAAGCTGCAGAGAGAACTACCTAGTTGAATTCTACTGCTGAACAACAATGAACTGACTAGTAGAAGTGTAAAGGGACTGGAATATCCCCTACAAAAAGTGAGGGATGGTACATTCTGGGAAGTGCAGAAACCCTTCACTCTCTCCACCAAAATGAAGATGACTGTATGACAGCTGACTTAACACTAGCCATGCCAGACAAGTGCCTGGGGCCACTTCAGCTACTGACCCAATCCCCACCATCACCAACCCTTCTAGAACCACTGGTCTTGAGGAAAGATAAAACAGTATCACACTCACACAGCAGAACAAATAATTGACCAGCAGTCAAATCTGGTTTTCAGCATGGAAAATGCACTTTTGCCCAAGGTGGCCACATTTATCTGAGGCAACACTGTAAGGAAGCACTTTGGACCTGGCACACTTTATGGTCTACTTAGCTTCATATCTCTAGAGGCAGACTTGTCCTAAAAGCAGTGTAGCCGTATCTATGCATCACTGCCCTTGGCCTGGTAAAGCCAATGGCAAAGAGGGTCTGAACTGGCAGCAGAAGATTCTGTCAGTGGTAATCAAAGACTGAACAGGTGTAACAGTAATGCCTTAACCCTGTAATCCTGATTATTTCACCAGTACAAAGATGACTGAGCTGGGTGACTTGTATTACAGGTTATCTATCTCCTGAGCTTCCCAGGATACTTCTCAGCACTCACTATATTCTCAATTTGGATAAACCTGATGGAGAGCAGGAAACTGGATGGCAGCTGTCAGATCTCTGTCTGCCACCTTCAGCTTAGTCTACATTCTGCTCAAACAAAAGCTAGAGCCTCACAGCACTACAAAAAAACCCCAGTATTTAGATGATTGCATCCCAGTAATGATGGGACCAACTGAGGCTAGTGTATAGCAGTAAGAACGCTTCTATTGTTGGCTAGAAGTAGCAGCCTTCATTGGAGCACTATGGACTAATTTCTCCATGTGCCATCAAAGGAGAATTAGATACAGGACAAAAAGCTGGGGTAACAAGATATCCTATCTGTAGTGGCTAGATCCAAGCCACAAACAGCAGACAGCAAAGCTTTCCAAAGCAAACATGTTTAGCATATGAGGTATCTAGCAACTAACTACTTCTCATAGACTATCATGTATCTTGTTTTTCATTTTACAAGCTAACAGATGTTAGCACGTCAGCAGTCACATGTCAAAAGCATCATTTCCACCAAGAACAAAAAGCCCTGAAGCATTTTCAAGTCAGCTCTGAAATTCCTTTAGCATGTCATCCAAAACAGCTGCTATGATATGTAAGAAAGGATTTCTGAAATCAAAATACTCTCCAAGAGCCATGCAGGTATTAAGATAGTATTATTTTATATTAGTATCATTTATACAGCCTCAAGTTCTATATTCCTACATGTACCAGAGCCAACTCCTTTGCTGAAAGAAAAGTAGCACTTAAGAACAGAAGTGACACTCTTACCGTACCTTATCAAAGGAAATCACCACATCGCTTTGCTGGGCATGTACTTGAAAAATAACAACAGTCACATTGCTTGCAATGTTCCTGATTACAGCTTCCACTGGATTGGTCTGGTTAAGTAGCACATTTCTGAATTTTCCCAAGGACAGCTCAAGAAGACCTGTAGAACAACAAAAAAAAAAAAAAAAAAAAAAAAATATAGAAGGAGGACACTTTTTTTGTCCAGAGAAAAGCAACTACTAAGGGAAGTCTGGAAGTTTCCAGTAACCCAGTATTTAATCTGATTAATTTTTGCAAGACACAACCAAGACCATTTCTTCTTATGATGAGCATAACCACATGATCCACCATCATTTTAATTCAAAACCATGTGACCTAGGACATAAGCCTCTCTGAGAATCAGCTTTGGCTTGTCATTCAAGTCATGCTAGAAAACCTGTTTTCTACACATGCTGCGCTCCTGAGGGACAAAGCATGTCAGACGAAGAAAGAGAAGCAGCTGTACAGAATCCTCAAGATTCTCTTGTTGGTGCTTAGCAGGCAGACTAGATGCTTACAAAGCACGCACAACGCCTTTCAGGTTTTTCCCCAAAATTCCTGTGTGCACACACTGTAGCCCAGCAAACCCAAAACTTATCAAGCCTAAACACATACACAGCACTTCCTCAAAGTTGCCCCTTCCAGGGTAAAGGGTTGATATGGTAGAGTACTCCAGCAGAAGCAGAGAGTAATCAACAGCACCATCCTTATAAAGTGTTGCTGATGATTTAGGTCATCCAAGAAAAGAAAAATATATAGTCGTATCATCTGAAACAATAGCCAGTACTCTAACTCCTTTACAGTTGTTTCCCCCTCCTCCCCCCTAACTCTTGTCTGCCAGGAATTGGCATCTTTGGCCAGCTTCTTTGCCTGTTGATATGCAACTAGAGGAGAGTTCCTATCCTCATGCCTCGCTCTCTCACCTCACAGTGGAGGAAAAACCTAACACATCTCATCTTGCCAACTTCAGCCAGTATATGCCACCCCAAAAATTCAATTAACACCAGGACAGCATCACTAATAAAACCCCGGCTAAAATATGGGGATCACATGCCCTAGGAGTTAAAAATACTCTGGTTTTCTGTCCTATCATCTGCAGTTTGTGTTAAGGTAGAAAAAGTTTCTACTCAAAGTTTTCAAATAGTAATTAATGTAAAATTAGAGCTACAAAAAAAGCTTTATGCATTCTCCAAAAATAGACTGAATCCCCCTTCAGGTTATCCTCCCCTTCACAAGACCTCTGCTGGCCTTAGATCTTAAGTCTACTAGAAACACAACTATCAGTATGAATACTAAAGAAAAGAATTCAAAAGGCATAGACTATACATCCATGCATTTAGAAATTTTAATTGAAAGCTTAAAATGCAATAAAATATTTTTATTTGACCTTAAAGAACTTGAGCACAGTTTCCTGAACTGCAGATGTTCACATATACATGTTTTTAAGGAGAAAAAAAAAAAAAAAACAACCCTGAAACCATATACATCCTCTCTATGCTCTTCATCAAGGTGGGGTGGAGTGGGGTGGGAACTGCACTGGTCTGTCTTATTTCTCACCTCCACTCTGTACTTATACCCAGAGGCCTCTGCATAACACAAGAGCAGATTCATCAGCAAGACATGCAGCTACTACTTCAACATGATCATGAGACTAAATGTCAGAGGCCTTCTGTGGTAAATTAAAGTACAGTGTTCTACGTTGCTTTACTATTTGCATAACTGGTTCTAAAACAGTGCATGTGACATACATTTTAAACTAAAGTCTTGACAGAACAGCACAGGGTCAGAGTGAAGAACAAGAACGCCCACATCCATCTTGACAAGTCTTTTCAGCTTGTTGCTCACGGGCTCTTTGAACTACACTTCTAACCAAGCTTGAAAGATAACTAAAAAGAGAGTTCACAAGAACTGCAGAGTAGACTAAGAAATTTGCTAGAAGAGCAACTGCTGCATGGCCATAAACCTTTCCAGCCTTCTCTTTTTCTGTTATTTGAACATCTGCCCTGGTGGTCATTTTCTGCCATTTGAAACTCTGCCACTAGCGGTGCTCCAGGGCAGAAAGAGAGCTTGGAGAACAAGACAAATGACTAACGATTCATCAGGCCTACCGCCAGTGCAAGTTCTCAGACAGACATCAGATTACCTGAGCCATGCAGAGTTCAGTGTTATAAAAGATGCTTTGGAAGGTAGATATCAAGACCCCCATGAACATACGGCACCAACCACAGCATGCAAGCTGCTTCTCTGGCCAAGCTTGATCAAACTGAAGATAGCACACCAAATAGGACTGCAAGTTCAGCAACACATGCAGCAAAGATAACACAACCACAGAAGTGAAGTAGTTGACCCAGTAAGTGTGCAATGGAGCCAGAAACAAAATCCAAGCATCCCAACTTCTTTTATTGCTTCATTTGCTTCAAAGAGTGAAGGGCTGGAAACACCCCATCAGATGCCAGGCTATCCCCTCTTCCTTGCCTTGCAGGGAGAAGTATGATGGTCACTGCACATCAGAGTAGTTTTGGGTTAGATACAAGACAGGAATCCTGACTATTACAGGAATCATCAACTGAAAACACACTTAAAGGAAGTCAGTACTGCTGAAACTAAGCAAGAGCAGAGCAAAGATGAAGTACTGAGCATGTATTACTCCATATACTAGCAGCAATACCAGAACAAGAGCACAGATAATCCAGCATATAAAAGAACTGATGAAAATAGATGGGCAGTCCACTCCATCACTCATACTCTCTTTTCTCCCACATGAAGGGCAAAACCAGTAAAGACAGCAAAGGAATGAAACCTCTCGGAGCTCCTTTGAGACCAAGCCCCCTTATTCATAACTCTAAGCAACAAGGTAGCTGACTTCAGAGACAACATTTGTCATCCCTTTGCTGTGACATGCACTTTCCCCAGCAAGCAATACCCAGCTTTAACCATTTTCATTCTGCTGATTCAATGCCAAGCCCAGTTTGCTTGATGCTTGAAGCAAGCCACATTTCTAGCTCCAATAGCCAAGTGCCATTCCCCATCACCAATAAACAGTTAACCACACAAGGTCCACGATGACACCTAGCAGTCCAATTTCCATTAAGAAACACAACTGAAGAAATACCACTGCTGCTCACATAGGAAGAGTCTTTACCTATGGAGCCATGCTCAATCATTAATGCTTGCCTCAGACAAATAAGTTCTCTATAGTCAGAGGAAACATATTTCTACTCTGTGGCAACCAATTGTCAATGGATATGCAGAATCAGGTTATGTAAGATTTAAGTGGCAAGAACCTTCTAGCATAGGGAGTATGCAAACAAGCAGTCACATGAAGACATTTAATGGAGATGAAATGCAAGCTCAGACTCAAAACTAGTTTGAAAAGGGAACACATGAGTATAGTTACCTAACAGAATAAAGCCAGTAGCCATATTGTATCAGACCTGCAAGGCCACATATATATGGACACATGGCAGAGTCCTGCTACAAGGTCTCTGTCTTTCCACACTAGTAGAACCCCAAATAAAGACACTATCCACCCCAAAAGAAGCAAAATTTATGTAAGCTGCTAAATTTTAATTGCATGTGAACTGAGACTCATGCTTAAAGGACAGTTTGATGCATGAAGTAGACAGTGCCACAGAATTTGGCTTGTTATCAACTGCACCACTCCCGTATCAGAATACTTTTCACCACATTAGAAGTCATGAGGTCTACAGTATGAAAAGTAAAGGAAAAAGCACCAGTCTCACCTGCTTATAGTTTTACTAATCCACTTTGACTATCAGCCAGAACACATAAGGCCTGGCCTCAGTCACATTGCTGGTACTGCTGATTAAGAAGTCATTTGCACATCTGGGCAGCAGAGCATCAAGATGCAAGTGGCCAGCTGACCAACACATTCAGGCAGCTAAATAGCTTTACATGAACCTTGTGTTTTAAAAATTTGTCTTTGCATAGACTAAATAGCTAGCACAAATTAAGTTCATCCAGACAAGCTCCCTTTACAAAAGGGAGCTCAATCCCAATTATCCTGTAAATTTGCTTTAGTTCTT
>JAOEHX010033867.1:0-19160 GCA_025448015.1 Bolborhynchus lineola | reverse complement strand
TCATTCATGCAATGGGCAGGTGTGGCCTCTTGCCTCCCTCTTTACAAACCATTTGTTCTTGGACTCCACAGACAAGAAGAAACGTGCTTCTTATTGTCCATAAGCAGTGCTGGTCCTTTACATGAGAATTCAGAGAAACTTCATTAATTATACTTCTCATTTACTATTAGAGATCCTGAAAATACCAGATTGATCCAATGTATTTAACAATCTTGTAAAATAAAGTGGAAAAGCTTGAACTGGAAAAAATAAGTTGAAAACAGTCATCTAAAAATGGAAAAATATAGGTGTTTAAAGCCTTCTTCTTTCCCTCTTTTTCCCATTCTGTTAGTGCCAAAGCTTACAGTAGCTTCAAAAGAAGTGAAATAATTTGTATTAAGCTTCTATCTTCCAGTGTTTCTGTGGCTTACAAGTGCATCACTGCATAAAAGGGAGCTTCCAGATTATATGTCTTTACACATTGTTATTGCTATAATAACTAAAGCTTTTATTGTGATGCCTATGATAAAGTTTAATTCGCACATAAAGAATAAAACCCTACAAAAGGAAATGGTCTTTCCATGCAACTATTAGGTAGCCAAAATTACTACAGGCATCAACATTTTTGTTTTCAATCTTATTTTTCATCCCTTTTGCCCCATTCTTTTTTTTTTTTTTTTTTTTCTTTTATATGGCCTGGTACTAAAATTAAGTCAGCTTTTCCAGGAAGTGTGGGGGATACACATCACTCCTCAATTATAGCTCAATGGCTCTGGCAATCATTAACCAGGGCAAGGTCTTGAAAGATATCCAGAAAAGGTGGTTATCAAATTGTGTGGTTTCAGTGAGACTTGTAGCGCTTTTAATAACTCCTGAAGAATCCAGTTCAGTCTTGTTTGCATACCTGACTTTATCGAGCACCCCCATGTGTTTCTATAACGGGTGCTTGTTGGTGCGGGTGTAATATGATTTGGAAACAAATAGGCTGTTTGGGTTTGGTTTTCTCACACCTGTAAGGATAAACAAATCCAAGGGACCAGCAGGATAAGCAAATGTTATAGATAGGTTAAACGAGAGTTCTTTTTTGTAGAATTCCTTTATCTTCATTATCTTCTTGATACAAAGAATGACATTTCACTAAATTAAAGAGAAAATATGTTAAAAAGGTTATTTTAGCAACACTCATACAGAAAAGCCACAGATTTTCCAGCTACCATGAAATAATGGTCATTTTTCCCCTGAGAAATAACTTCTATCTTAATAGTAAAGATGCTCTTAAGTGAGGCTTTTCCCTTTCTGCAGTCTGAGCCCCTCTGAGTGTTTTTGTGTGGTTGGGCTGGTGCAGGGACTGTCTTTGACTCCTTGTCATGCTTTCATATTGGTTGCTCCCACACCCTTTTTGCAGGCAACAGCTGGGATTTATGGCACAAGGGCTGATATGTTCCTAGTGTGTCTCAGCAGTGCTCTCTCATGGTGAAGAGGCCAGAAAAGCTTCCTTATAAATCTTCATAATCTTGCTTTGCAAAGCATGGCAACATGCTCCTTCCTGCTTGAAACACAGAGGTGTGTGGCATCAGCAAAGCTGAGCTTGGTGGGTTTTGTAGCAACATGCTGTCATCAGTGATGCCTCTGGCTTTAATCAGCTGGCTAAAGGCATGCATGCTTTCAGCAGCCTGAGCACTCCCTCAGTGACTGTCATTTCATCTGTAAGCAGGGGAGTTTATGTAAGTTGAGTCATCCTTCCTTGGATGAATTGATCCTTGGTGAGTGTATACTAATGAACATGATAATCCTTCTGTTGCAAATCCTGACTTGTTACCACTTCAATGTACTTTTGGGAATACTGAGAATGGTACAGAGCACCACAGGGAAAAATGGCTGATTCTGACACCACTGGCCACAGCCTCTTCATGGTATGAAGCACTTTGTAGGGAGCTTATAATTGCATTGAATTAAACCATCTTGAGACCAAGATCTCAAATTCACATGCTCATGTGTGTTACATTTTGTACTTTCAACCACAGTGGTTGGAACTTGACATGATAAATGCTGTAGGCTGATTGTTTCTTTGGAGTCTGGGTCTCTCTGTACTTAAGCAATTCCTCAAAATTTTGGTCAACAAAGTTTAAAGCTTTTGACTGGTTGGAAGCTGCCCTATACAAATGCAAAATAAAACAGAATAAAAGGACAAGGTAATTACCTGGAGGGTGAACACTTCTTTTCCACAGACACATCTATCAATATTTCTTTATTTTTATAGCCCTCTCTAGTGGAATTTTCACTGGGCTGCTAGGTTTTTTTCAAGATTCAGTCTCTAATATCAGTGGGCGATGATTCCCAAAACAAGTGCCTCTTCCAGGTATTTTAACTGGAATGAAAAGAAAGCAGCACTCATTCAACACTTCGTATCAATTACAATTTTTTTGGATACTTCCATTTCTAACTAATCTTACGAACATTAGAGCAAGCTTGAAAAAATATATGTATCGTATATAATGAATATTCCTACTTCCCTTTTCCTAAATAATGCACTATGGAAAAACACTTAAAGGTTCCTATAGACAGCACTAAGAAAGAATGGAGGTGCTTTCAAAGACTTATATAGTTGTTTATTTTTAAATTATAAATTACAAATTCAGTCTCAGTCTTTGTGGGAGTTGGGTCTCAATTTAATGAAGATTTTAAGGGCTGAACTGTGGTTTAATTTTCAGGCAGCTTTATTGTTGTACTATTTATATTTATTTCACTACTTGCATGCAAATGTATAAGGAGAACAGAGTGATCACATAATTTGTTGTCCAGAACTCAAAGGAAATGTTTGGGTTTAATACCGCATGTGTGAGTGTTTGAATATCTTCTATGAACCAAATAAGAACTTTGCACTGAGTACTCAACTTCAAATGCTGTTGTACAAAAGGGACTGAAAGTGGAAAAAGGCCATGGTGGGCAACCTGCTCCGAAGACAGCGCCTGAATCCCACGCTAAAGGAGCCAAGAAAAAGAAGGCAGAGAGTCCCAAACTAGGACACAGTACATTTAGTAAACTCTTTAGGCATAAGGTCTGTATGAAACTCTAGCAAGAACAGAACCCTGAGCAGTAACAGATGGCTCCTGTCATAGAGTGAAGTTATTTAATTGGTAACTGAAATCAGCATCTGGCCAGCTGTGCAGTGCTTTGAAAACTATTGGCATGAGCATTTCTGTGCCATGCATTATGAAAGCAATCTGCGTGCACAGCATTTCTCTTTACACCATCTGTGAATTCAGGATTCTGACACTATTCCTCTAACCTTCCCCACTACCTGCTTCCCAGTTACACTTGCTAAAGCTAACAAAACTTCCCTGGCTACTTAAGATAAAAGGTACTGATAAACAATGAATTATATAGACATGAATAGTGCTTGCAACTGTAGGTCAAGTTTAATAGGTCAGTCCAACTACAATTAAGGCTTTATGGTCCACATTGCCTGGTGATTGAGTGAACTGGGGCACCTGATATGGCACAGAGAAGACTGGAACAATGAATTTCCTTCAGAAACAGTTACTTTTCACTGAAAACAAGTTATTGTTGATTGAATTCTAAGTTTAGTTTGGAGGGGAAAAGTGGGTTTTGAGGATGCTTTAAAGCTGTTCAAAATGCTTTTTGTGCAAGTGGTTGTTTCAGAGGACATTAGCTTTTATCTTTAAAAAGAAATCACTGAAAACTTGTTGTTTGAAAGTCCATATTTGGGCATTTCTGCATTCTCTGAAGATAATCTGCCATGCTGTTCTATGGAAGGGAAGCAGAGAACTGTAGTTTTCTAGCCTAAAGAAAGCAGGAGCAGAGACCCTTCCACTGGGGGAGGAAAGTAATTAATATTTAATGCTCATTCAGCACACCCACATGGAATTTCTGTGAGTAGGGGGCTTTATAATCAAGAGCACGAGTCAAAGGGAGCTCTTTAAGTTATTTTCAAAACAAAAATGTTCTTGCTGCAGTTTTATTTTTGAGATGTCATCTGCATATTACTGAAGGAATAGTAATCTTGCTGATGGCTTTAAATCTGCAGTTCTTGGCAACAGCTTAAAGTTAAGATCTCATCTTGAACATACTACATTAATAGTTTTGATATTTAATACAATCAAAATAGGAATGATTTGTTCAGATGAGTTGGTGCTACCTGGTAAAAACCATACCTGGGTAGAATTTGTCAAGGCACTAAGCCTCTTCTGCAACAGTTAAAAATCTTGCAGTGAGTTGCTGGGAGGTATGACTGGTTTTCATTAGGCTATTTGATAGAATTTTAATGACTTCTGGTCTGGAGTGAAGGCCATTATCTTTAAGGAATGTGGTGGCACTGAATTTTTACACCAGTAAAATCTGCCTCATAAAATGTCATTACTTCCAAAATGGTTTTCTTGTTTCAAAATGTATTTTCACAGCTTTCCTTCCAAATTTGAAATACAGAAGCAATAACTGAGGTATCATTTATGACATATTAAGAGCAAAGGAGATGGATTAAAATGGTGCCAACAGTTGTCTTGTAGGGTTAATTGAAAGTGGAAATTCAAATCAGAGCACTGATGTAACAGGCAAGCCCTGAAGTTATCACCTCTAGAAAAGCTAAAGTAGTTCATATCTTTTCTTTTGAAATGCCTCAGCATGATATATCAACTGAATAGGTCATGAATTTCTTTATTTGAAATTATCACTTTAATATATGTATTCACATTTAATTTTAAGCATTTCACTCTCTCCTCTGAAAGTTCTTTCTCTACAAGTCTTCCAAAATGCACTTCTCTCTACCTTAGTTAAGAACAGATTGACTATTAGGTTAACAAACCCATTGTTGTTCAGTGTCTTGTGTTTACATGAGTACTAACTTTAAAGCAAGTTGAGAGTGTTGTTTTCAAACAGCAATGTGCAACCTAATATAAACCATAACATAAGCTGCTGGAATGTGATTTGGCCATCTGACTTCAAAGACTTGAGTTTGGATGGTATCTGCCAGTTAGGTCCCTGTCTGATTATATTCCCATCCATGCATATTTGCCTTGCACTGCATGCCACTTCTGCAGTATAGCTGTACTGATTTATGGAACTTTTACTCAGAAGAGAAGGGTTAACTACTTATTTTCAGCATTAGTACTGAAGGCTTGTGGCACTACTATCTCACTACTACTTACCACTTGCTTTGTACCTAGCTTAATGAAGTTAACCACAAAAAGAAGTTCTTGGCTCCTGCAAAATAACTCTCTTATTCTTTCAAGAGATCCACAAAGTATGTGGCAGGCTGCCTAAACCCAGAGGTGCTGTGCTCCCATTTACTTGAGGTTGTGATTTGCTGTTCCTCTTTGTACAGCTTAGATACTAGTCTTGAGCATAAGCTATGCTGGATGTCAGTGTCAATAGATACTGGTGCAAATCACTGGCCAAGAAGGACTTTAAACAAACTGGATTCCTCCTGGCTTTGTGCATTCTGATGAAACCAGGAGGACTGTCACTGTCAATGATTTCTTTTTTTCCCCCACAAAAGAGTAAATCATACCTCCCACACCGAAGTGTGAGTGGATTGACTAAACCAACCTCCAGCACCTTCAGAGCTGCTCTTTGTAGAGCTGCAAATCCTAAGTTATAAAGCCATGGCTGTTCTATGCCCTTTGTTTCCTGGCAGCCATCTGCTATGTTTTGTATCCCAGAAAGCAAAACTTCCCGTGTCAGAGGCGATGTTAGCAAGTCCCTGACTGGTATGTAATTCCCAAGTGGAAAAGACCCAGCTCTGGCTTGTACGTGTGCATTGGAAGTTGCAGATGCAGATCCAGCTCAGAAATCTCTCTTAATATCTTAAACCCCCGCACAAAGTCTCATGTGAAGAAGCTGGGAATGCAGATGTAAACACCCACATTTGAAAAGAACAAATTTGGGGCCTCAAGCACGGCAGCGTGAGCACAAAGCTGTTCAACACAGGGCTGCAACGCTGCTGCAGGTAGAAAGATGTGAGCTGGCAGTCCCTTCAGGCAGCCTCAGCTGTGCCAGAGATCAGTTTCCATGGTTGCAGGAGCCAGGACTTTTACAAACATTCACTAAAAATAAAATAATCTGTGACACAGACAATTTCTGAACTGTGTAACTGTGAGCACTGACACTGCCAGAGACAGACTTGTCTTTGTGTTTTGTTTTTCTTCAGGCTGCAAAAGAGACCCAACAGACAACTAATACCAAAGTGAGTAGGATGATTCAAGTTATCTGTATGAATAATGCAGTTAAAGAGGAACTATTCTCACTGTCATATTTAGTCTGAAAGACAGTGTTTTAATTTCTTTATCAACTAATTTCAGTTACAAAGGGTGGGTTGCTATGGAATCTGCTTCCTCTGCTCAAGACACTCATTTGAAAGGAACAAGGACACAGCTCAGAAGCTGCACCTTGTTGCCTTGTGTGTCCTGTGCAGTGGTAGTCTCCTGCGTGCTTGTCTCTTGTACCACACGATGCCTGACTTTGCTGGAGTATCTTGTTCTTCGCACATTTTCAATAGCCTGTGTGTTCGTGATTCCTCCTAGAGCACTGAACAGCAGCCTGTTACCTCTGTAAAATCAGACAAAAATGTCCCTTCCTCTCAAGAGCCACAGACAACTAAGCAGAGTACAAAAGCCCCTGAGCCTGCAGCCCAACAGCAGGCAGTGGCCAGTGATGCCCCCAAAGAGCTGACGAAGGAGAGATCATCATCCGCTCCCATGCCTCTGAGCAAGCTCTTTTGGAAAAAGGTATGTCTGGATTTCAGAGCTGGTCCATCCCACAGCTCCGTCTTCACATAGCATCTAGTGTTATTGTTAAGTCTATATAGTAAAACTGTCAAATCTGCAAAGTTGAGCATATCTCATATGCTAAATGCAGGAGGGGCATAAACAATGCGTGCATGTACAAACATGAGTTTTGGCCTGTCACATATGCACATGGGTAGTAACAGAGTTAAACTGCTGCAGAAAAATCTTGTAAACAAGCCTTTTAAATCTGTCAGTGGTATGTTTGTTAATGATACTATGGAAGCAGGAATGTTGTTCTCTGTCAATTCATCTCATTTGTTAAAAAATCCCACAGAAATAATGGCATTCTTTACCAAATTATGTCATTAATATAGATACAGCTGTAAAAACTCATTTCATTTTTATGAGAACTGTTTGCTGTAGGTTTTATCAAGGTCCGAAAACCTGGAATCTGAAAATCTGGTGGGTCTATTCTTACTCAGTGGAAAAAGTTCCATATCAGAGTGGATCAGTCCTTGGGCTTGGCAACTGAGGTTAATTGCTTGGGAAGACACATTTTTCCTCAAGTTAAATAATGATTTTAACTAAAATTAGGACTAACTTTGAAAACGTGGTTCCTGTTTCCGTGGTCCTTGTGGTTTATCAGCTGAGGCTTATAGTTACCTTGTTTCATTTAAAAGAGCTGTATTAAACTTTACTGAATCACTGCATGTTGAATAGCTGCTTTCCTGGGCTTCTGTTCAACTTCAAATCCCAGAAATGAACTGCTTCCAAATACACAGATGCTGAGCAACTAGCCCTGCAGCTTCTTTAGCTGTATTTTCCCTACTCAACAGCGTTACTGGAGATACAATTTGGGTATGTTACTTAGATTTTAAGAAAGGAAGGCATTTAGCTATTTAGAGTAAATATGTTTGAGAACAGTCTAAGCTTGAGACATTTGTTACTTGGGACTTAATTTCCTGTGGAACTGGGCAAATCAGGTATGTAGAAGGAGAGGAAAGTGGTAAAGAAGAGGGAGAGGGAAGGGCTTTATATAGTTATCATTGCTCCAGAAACCTCCTCTAAGTAATCTGGCTCATTTGAAAATGGATATGGGAAGCAGGATGTATATACTGAGCATCAGGATGAAGTATGAAAAAAAGAGGCTTTCTGGCAGACGGTTGTATGCAATTTCAGTGTAAAGTTGAACGCAATAAATCTGGTCTGAAGTTCAGTAAGTTTATAATCAAGTAACAAGGTCTTTTGCATTTAAAAAAGTAAAAGCATGTGAGAAAGGAACATATTCCTGTGGAAAAACAGTGAAATAATTCTTGTGAAGGAGAAATTGGTGGTGATAGTTGATTTAAGAAAAATGTATCTGATAAGGCATTGGTAAGATTTCAGAACTTTATTTTGAAAGATGGATACAAACTAATCCACTTATAGATATTTTACTGTTCCTGATAATG
This sequence comes from Bolborhynchus lineola, assembly GCA_025448015.1. Lineage (NCBI taxonomy): Eukaryota > Metazoa > Chordata > Aves > Psittaciformes > Psittacidae > Bolborhynchus > Bolborhynchus lineola. The sequence goes on along the minus strand of JAOEHX010033867.1, from coordinate 10,987 downwards.
TAGGTCCTGCCCACAGTGACTATCAGCTGCTTCCATCAGTGGAAAGTGTTGTAGAGAATTCTCTACAACTCCGTAGGCTTTGGTTACTACCAAAGCTATTAAGGACTAGTTAAATCATTTACGCAAATGCACTGAATCACAATAGTATGTGAAATCTGAAATTGGTAAAATGATCCCACTTCTGGGTCATTAGATTTCTTGGGTGCTAAGAGCAAATATTTTTGCAAGTTTTCTGTATTAACTGAATTTGGTCTTCGCAATGTGTGCTTGCAGCCTAGAAACCAACTGTGTGCTGGGCTGCATCCCCAGAGCATGAGCAGCAGGTCATGGAGGGGATTCTCCCCCTCTACTGTGCTCTGGAGAGATACCCCCCTGCAGTCCTAATCCAGCTCTGGGGCAACAGCGCAAGAGGGACGTGGAGCTGTTGGAGAGAGTCCAGAGAAGTCCACAGAGATGCTGCCAGGGCTGGAGCAGCTCTGCTCTGGAGCCAGGCTGAGAGAGCTGGGCTGGGTCAGCCTGGAGAAGGCTTCTTAAGGGGAGACCTTAGAGCAGCTCCAGTGCCTTGAAGGGGTTACAAGAAACCTGTAGAGGGGCTTTGGACAAGGGCCTGTAGGGACAGGCCAAGGGGAATGGCTTTAAACTGACAGAGGGGAGATTGAGATGAGCTCTCAGGCAGAAGTTCTTCCCTCTGAGGATGGTGAGGCAATAGCGGAGGGTGCTCAGAGAAGCTGTGGCTGCCCCTATCCCTGGCAGTGCTCAAGGCCAGGTTGGACAGGGCTTGGAGCAACCTGCTCTAGTGGAAGGTGTCTCTGCCAGTGGCGGGGATTGGAACTGGATGAGGTTTAAGGTCCCTTCCAACACAAACCATTCTATGAACTTAAAAAAAAAAAACCAAACAAAAATAGCTACCTGCTTGAGCACTGAATCTTTACCTATAAAAGGCTGATACTGCTTTACTGGATTTTCTTGACAGAGAATAATATTCTATTTCCTTTGATGAAAGACCTTGGTGACCCAGTCAGCTTGGAGCGAAAAAAAACCCAAGGATAAATGTGGTGAAAAAAAAAGGCCTTAGACTACAGGTCAGCCTCAAACCCAGCTTGGTTTGAAGATCTGTCTTCTTTTTTTGCAGTGATTTTTCTTTCTGGCACACTTAATGTACTGCCCTTTTGCTAAGATAGAGAATTGAAGTTAGCGACTGTTCCAAATAGGTGTACAATTCAGAGTCACGTGTAACTTTTCTTTTGAAATAACAAATAGCAACCAAAACACTCAATAGATCTTGGATTTAGATCCTGCATGTCTCTTTCCAGGCAGTCTCTTAAACGTCTACCTTCTGATGAGCTTCCACTTCAAAGTAAAGCTAACGAAGTGCCTGTCAACACATTGCAGTTAATGCTGTTGCTCTGACTACAGATGAATAAATACGTGAAATGGGGAAGAAAAAATCCTTATTCAGCTTCTTAGATGGAAAGCACTTTGTGTTTGCCCCATTTCCTGAATTTCAATAAATTTCATAACTGTTACTTGTATGTTTGTCATACTAACTTTCCCTTTTTTTTTTTTTTTTTTTTTCAAATACTGAGTAATATCAAAGGAAAATTACAGTTAGTAATTTCCAATATTTGTGTTGTGTTGGATACCTGGTTTCAAGACCTTGTAGATATTTGATCTGGGCAGAAAAACGTGATGCTTCATTTATATCTGATCCAAGCATGCCAGTAAATGGAGGCAGGTGACTGAGAACTAGAATTTTAACCTGTTGCAATTTTGTTGCCATACAAATGCAGAAAAATCGCTGCCTTTTTACTGAGGGGTATTTATGTACTGATCATACAAACAGCAAAATGGTTAGCTATCAAGTGAAGCAGAATAACATTTTTTTTTTTTTTTTGCTGAGTCTGCAACCACACTCTGCCATAGGAAAGCAAAGATAAATATCTGGGTGGAATGTATGGGATAAATGTAGAAATTACTCATGACCCACTAAGTTTCTGCTCTTATCCTGGAATATACCACCTGCCAGGCAGGAGAAAAGGGGATTCTGGCTGGTTTTTGCTGGGTGAAGGAACTTGAAAGAGAATTCCCCCTGGCTGTGGGAGTGCAGAGGACAATAAGCAATGGGCTTTTGAGGACCACTTCCCAACCTGACTACTGGCATAGCTGCCTTCCTGGCATCAGGGAGGGCCCTTAACCGACCCAGCGAACAAAACCAGTAGGATTTGTGAGCTAGCTCCTGAGCTGTTTACAGACCAGTGTAGTTTAACTGTGGTTAATACTAATTGGTTAATAGTCTGAGCTTGTTATAGCTCAGGATTTGCCGAGTGACACCTTCAGGCAGCAGCCGCAGGTCACACCGGGCTTTAGGGTAGAGGACTGAGAGCATGTTCATGGCTAAAACAGAGCTACCTTAACTGCAGCAACCTTTTTGCTTTGGCAAAGGAGGGCAGGAAGGCGGGTTAAAGCCTTTCTAACCCTCCCTGCTTCCTGCCTGTGCGTCTGTAAGCGGCAGGAACAGATCTCAAGCATGACTGCCCTTTTAAGTGGAAATTTTTTGAGCAAAAGGTCATCTCTCCTATATATTTTTAAGATAAAACTAAAGCTGCTTCATAAAGAAGGTATGACCCAGGAAAACATGAACTGTTCCTTGTGTCTAATGAAATGTAGCGGAGAGTGCCAGTTCAGACTCCAGCACAAGTTCAAAGGAGAGTATAGTGTTTACATCAATTTTGAGGAAAGATGCAACAAGAAAAATGAAAAATCCTATCAAAGTTATCTGGGTTACAAAGTAAATCACACTCTCACCAGGCAACTATTTATATGGTCAAGAACCTAGATAAGAAAATGCTATAGTAACAGTTCTACAAAACCATAGCAGGGTTTTTAAGAACCAAACAATGACTTAGAGAGTAGACACAAACTTTTCACCATAACTGTTTTAAATAAGCTTATTACTGAGATTAAATTAGGGCCGTTGTCATTTAAGAGATAGAAGAATGTTTTGCAAACATAGTGAAATAAAGAGCCTAGTAAAACTCCTAGAGAACACTGCTAGCACAGATAAATTAAAATATTACCTTGGAAAAGAAAACAAAGCTAGCTCTGTAATAGAAAGAACAAAGAATGGTGCTCATCTTCCTTCAGACAAATGTTTCTTAAAATGTTTTCTAAGCTTGGCAGAGTGCCTTTAAAGAAAGAAAAAATAAAATAACCCAACAGTACTTCTGTCTCTGCGGTGCATAACAGCAATAGCTGCTGATTTAAGCTGAGTTCTTACAATCCACATCTAAGGGAACAGGAGGCAGAATTTGGGCCCACAAATGCAGCAGCCTCAGCTGATACATAGTTGTAAGGAGATAACTTGCTTTAATGAGAACATTCATGTATCAAAGACTCATGAAGCTGTTTATAAATTATTATTATAAACAAATCGCATTTTCTTCCCAAAACTAGTCAGAAAGGTTGATAAAACTTTTGGTTTTCTCCCATGTGAAATGAAGAAACTGAGCCCACTGCTGTACAGAACAGTTTAGATTTAATGCAACATCATTTGAAGTTTACTGACTTTGTCAGGCTCTTCCTATTGGACTTTCAATTCCTCCCAGAAACACCTTGGTGGTTTTCTTGAATGCACAAATGGAAAAATTTCTTCGAGTTTCTCAGGGGAAAGAGGAACGAGGATTAAAAATTCTGTTCTTCAAAGTATGACAGAAAACCTTCTGCACTGGAAGGGGTTTTCCCACCTGCTGAGAGACTGTACCTTCTCTGCCTCTCAAAAGTATGTGATATACCATGATTATGTATCATCAGCCTCCAAGAGCCTGCCACCTTTGTCAGTCTTATTTAAGAGGATTTTGTGACATCTCTAGAGTTTGTTTGTCCCAGCATGTCTGAATACCCTGATGAGATTGCACACAAGCTGTGGAACCTCCAGTCCTGCAGATACTGAAAGCTAAACTTGACAAGTTTCTCAGCAGCTTTCAGCAGGAGGTTAGGCTACGCCTCCAGAGGTATCTTTGAGATCACAAAATCATAGAACCATGAAAGAAAATCTTCAGCATCAATTAATCCAGTCTTACAGAGGGAGATGAGTATGCAAGAATGATTCCTGCAGATAATGATAAGAAATTTATCATAACTTTTTTGATAGCAAGTCTAAGATCTCAAACAAGACAACCTCTAACTACAGCAACAATTTTGATATGTCTAATACTATCAAGTTAAAGTAACTGCAAAGGGTACATTGGATGTATAATTAAAAAAAAATAAAAAGTAAAAATAAAGTATTCTGAAACAGGATTTAAACTTTCCTAAAGCTTTCTATGGAAGAAAAGTACAAAAAGTCAGTGATTACTTTAATCCATCTCTTTGAATAGTTGACTATCACTTAGCTCTTTATTTCAATAGACAGTGCTTTTCAGAGTTTGGCATTTCGCCCCAGGACGCATTTGTTATCAGCAGTGTCACTAACATAGCTTGAGAGACAAAATTCATTTGGGTTGCAGCTGTAACAGTGCAGCAGTAATATGATCCCAAACTGTGATCTTTGAATGATGAGCTCCTAGAAGCGAGGTTGCTGCTTTATTGAGCCACTGTTTCAACTCACGCAATGAATCATTTCCTTCAAGCAAATAGATGGTGAATTGATTATATGTATGTGTGAACAGGCAGAAATATAGATTAAAATTATTATAGATTATCTCAAAAATGTTCATAAATATGAATTAAATCTGCAGTGCCAGGGGGAAGCAGGCTGTGCCGCTGTCATCTCAGGCAGCTGGGGACAAGACGTATTTATTTTCTCCCCACCCCAAAAATGTGTATTTCTTCCACAAAAGAGGAGTACAGAACAAAGCAGAATCTTTCATGCTGCTGTAGAAGTTCATGGGGAGTCCCCATGTTGCATGTGGGGTCCCCTTCAACTCAAAAATAATAGAGCTAAAAGGTATGCTACTGAGAGAAAAATGAATAAATGTATTGAATGGCTTCTCTATAAAGAATTTACATAAGTTAGCTCAGAGGAAGATGACAGCAGCATACAGAATGACTGCTGTAACATAAAAGGTGAACAGGAAAGATCAGTTGTTGCTCAAAGTAAAAGCAGAGTATCAAATAAAATTATTTGGTGACAGAAATAAACTACTTTTCAAAACAAACAAAATGAAAACCGTATTTTAGCTGTAGAATCTTCTGGCACAGAATGCTGCTGGATACCAGGGATTTCTACCAACTCAGAAATTGTTTAGCTAGATTTCTGTAGGAAAAAATCCATTAAGGGCCATTAAACCAAAGATACTATATGGGACTCACCAAGTTGAAGACAACTGGAAAAGTACATGAGGGCAGTAGTACTGTATGGATGCTGGAGGAGGCATCCCTTTTTCACCACTCTCAGAGTCTGGGGCTGGGGTGGGTCTTTGGTATTACCTTATAAATTGTTCTCATGTTCATGGGGCTAAAATTAATCTGATCTAAAGAGCTACAAATATGAATTTACACGTGAGTTCCTGTAAGTGCATGTATAAAATGTGAGCTATCATTCTGAGATTTATTTACAGCAGTGTTTTCCTATAGGAACCATAATATACAGTTCAGCTGGAACTGTGCTGTATTTTTAAGCAGCAGAATGTGTCGAAATGCCAATACCTAGGGTAACTGCTTCTGTTTGACTCAGTTTTGGAGGCAGAGGTTGCAACGTATCCTGCTTTTATAATGTTCTGCACCTTTCTGCAATAGGCTGCAAAATGATCAAGTGTTTGCTCCAGGTCGAATTACCTTGTTATTAGCATAATAGCTTCTTTTTATGGCAGAAAAAAAGATACATCTTTACACAGTTAGACTGGCATGGGAATTAATTAGTGATTCTTGAGGGCGCAGAAGAATGTTATTTACCAGGGCATCTACAAAAGGCAGTGTAGTCAGCTAAGGAAATGCCTGTGCAGCCTCCTGCCCAGCTGTGCCTCCAACGGCATCAGTGTGCCTCCTGTTCACGTATTGTGCTCTGCACAGGTCTTGCCTGGTTAAACACATTCAGCGTTCCCAGGATAGCCTTGAGAGGGCTGTGGAATGAAATGTGCAGGAGGTTAATCAATAAATCTTATGGGGATCCATATTTCAGGGGAATGTGCACACAGCATGCCTCCGGTTGAAGTACAGTTTTAATAGAAGGAACTTTCCAGTAACTCACAGAAGCTCAGTGGGACACAAAATCCTTCCATGGAGGCAATGTTGCTGAGTACCCACCAGCTTTTCTTGAACTCAAATGAGGGTCAGCACTATCAAGCAGGGTGACTGCGACCCATGGGATTAGGTGAAGTAATAGATGAGCTACTTAACTACCTTTTACCTCAAGAAGTCATTTATATCTTTGCAACTGGGAATAGGAGCTAATGTGAATGCAGCCAGCCTGAGAACACTGTGGCTGGGATGTTCTGTATTTCACCAAGAAGGGTACTAAACAGTTTTAGCAGTGTCTGTGGTGTGTTTTAATTAATCCTATTTGTGTTCTTGTGTGCAAGCTCCTGGGTATGGTCTTTCTTGGTTTTATCAGTTTTGCTGAGTGGCGTCTACTCAGGAAACGTATTAATGTATGTGATTTCATTTAAATTTTCAGCTGTAATCAATGATGAATTACTGTGTGTGGGATCTGGCACTGCAATTCAGGAAAGACTATTTCTTCAGTATAAACAAGACCTTAAAATCCTACCAGCCTATATAAATGCCATTTTCAATAGGGACAAACAGAGTTCCTGAAGAGACATGTACAGATAGAGTGAGGCTGATAATGCTTTCGTGCCACGCTTGTTAGTGATATACCAATATACTGCACTGCTGCAGGACTTTGGTTGTAACCTCCTTTAAAAACCAAAACCTCACTGATTAGCCCTGAGTTTTATTATTTTTTATTTTTCCCACTTTCTTAATATCTGTCAAAAACCCAACCCCAGAACACATCGGAAGAAGCGGAGATGGTAAGCAATGAAAAGGCAGACATGTCTTCAGAAGCAGCAGCTCCTGACAAGGATGACAGTAAGAACCCAGAAGCCGCAGAAGTGAAACCCAGAAGAGAAGAAAGTAAAACCCCCAAAGCAAACCTGAGGAAGTTTTTTAAACTGGTAAGCAAGCGCTCGGTTTTAGGAGTTTCCAGCAATGTGCGTGCTGCAAGGACGGGTGCCAACTCTTCACAGAACCCCTTGGAAAGACGCGTCCGCAGCGCGCTGCGGAGCGCTATGGCTGCCTCCAGAGGCCCGCTCTGCTGCGGGGCTCCTCCCGCCGCCATTTGCCCCCCGCCCTGCGGCCGCCGCCGCCCGTGCCGCGTTCTGCATCTCCCTCTCGTGGCTCGCCCGGGAACAGCTCCTCGCCCCCCGCGAGGTGGCACAGGGCGGCCCCGGGCTCTGAGCCTCCGAGGAGGGCTTCAGCTTCCCGAGCCGCTGCCCTGGGCGCTGCGGGGCCCGGGCTCCTGGAGGAAGCCATCGGCGTCAGGCGCGGCAGCATCCGCTGTCCCTGCGCCGCGCCGTTGTCAAACCCTATGCTTGCTTCGGGGGTGGTGTTTTGAGGAGTGCAGCTTGTTTTGGCAGCTGATGTAGGTTAGCTAAACTGGCGTGTAAAAGGGTGTGATTGCTGCTTCAGAGGTGTTATGTGTTAGACAGAAAATAAAGGCACAAAGTACTGTGTAGTTCTTCCCAGAAGACTGGAGGGGAAGAGGAAAGCACTGATTTGATAACATGACTGGGGTCATCTTGTGGTTATCTGTGTAAAGCTATCCTGATGGATTGCCTTTATATGTGCATATATATATATGTTATATAGTAACATATGCTCATATATACGTTCACAGCCAAGTTGGACAGCTTGGAGCAACCTACCCTATTGGAAGGTGTCCCTGCCCTGGCAGTGGGTTGGAACTGGAAGAGTTTTAAGGTCCCTTCCAATCCAAACCAGCCTGTGGTTCTATCAGTTGTATACAAATAACAGCCAGACAGTATTCCTCAAAAGAGCCTAAAGAAGTGGCCAAGAAAGAAAATAATCCAAGTCCACTTCTCTGCTTAGGTTGGCCTTGAGGATTTATAAAGCCATTGATCTATTTTGGCAAAGTTTACAAATATGTATGGAAGATTTCTATTTTTAATCAACACTGGGTTACTTTGAGGCAGTTACATTATGTGGGTGTCAGAGCGGCTTATACGTTAGAACGCAGAAAGCGCAGTTTCTTACTACACATTGTAGTAAATAGCACAGGTACGTAGCTCACAGGTACATGCTGGTACATACCACTGTGAACAGCCACCTTGTCAAAGATTGAAATTCCTGAGTCAGATCATAGAAGGTACGTGCAACAACCCAAATGCTGATTTGTTTTTCATTTCCAAAAGTTTGGTATTTCTTTTATTTTCAGGTTTTTGATAGCCCAACCCACAATGGGTGCATTTACTTCCTTGTTCTTCAGAGTTACTTTATTACATAGTCACCGGTGTATCTGAGGATCCAAACTAAAATTCTTGATATCAGTCAAGAACTGTGCACCCAGTGTGCCTTTAATTCCACATAAAACTTTACAAAATTAGTCAGTTTGGAAAAAGCTCAACCTTATTCCTAAATCTGAGGGACTTGTGGTCATCCTGCGTAAAGGCTTGTCACCATGGCACGTGCCAAGCATGCAGAAGCTGACTCAGGAGCAACGCATATGAAGGCCTCTTGTCTGTGGCAATCATGACTTCAAATCATGTCACCCTACCCAAAAAAATAGATTAAAGCAAGTAAAGCCGTTCCACACCCATTTTAGTCACCATGGAAGAAAACAGAGATGTGTTAAAAGTGGTAGATGTAACACTGCTCTGATCAGAGCAGGGGTTTAATCCACATTTTGGCCTAGAAAGACAGAACTGGTATATAAGCAAATACCTAGTTCTGTGGGAAACAGAACTGTATCAACAGTAGAACTGGTTTTGCAGCTTTTTGAAACCTTTAATGTTCGTTTGCTCTACTTTTGGCTATCAATTCCAAACAGATCGTGGATTATTTTAATGTATTTATTGTCCTTGAAGTATGTCTCACGCTCTTTCCTCTGAATAACTTTGGGATTACTGGATCACTGCCATGCTGTTGCACACAGTCAGAACTATGTGGCTGCTCTACAACTCTGTGCTGACTGGATAGTCAGTACCTCCAATTCTTAAGGCAGACAGAAGGATTTTAAGCCACTGCTAAACAACTACCTTCTGTAAAGCTTTTGAACTAGTGGTGAGTGCTGAAAATGCAGGAAATTATTAGGTCTCCAACACAGGCTTGATTTTCTCGCAAGGAAAAGCAAAGGAACCAGGACTTCTTTGATAATACTTTGTTGTTTAATACCATTCTGCCAATAGGTGAAGTACTGCTCTGGCTGCTGAAAGGGATTGGCTTTTAATTTCACATTAATATGGTTGTTTACTGGGTTTCTCTTCTGCCTGCAGAAGATGATTACAAGGCATTTTGGTAACATCCATAGTTAGATTTCACAGGTCAGCCACTCAGGTGTCTAAGAAATGGTAGCTTATCTTCTTCTTGGGATCTAAAATTGGGAATCAGAAATTAAGTTGAATTCTACTTCAGTCTATTGTGAGCCTCAGACAGCAGGTCAGTTATTCTCCATGTGGCTCAGTTTTGGCATATTCTCCTCAGAGAGCACAAGCCCAGGTGGAGAGCAAGTAGACATTTAGATTTCTAGCCCTGTAGTCACCACTACTGACACAACCATAGCCATTGCGAGAACTAAGAGTAATTTACTTTGAAAAGGCTGTGAGTATCTCAAAGACTGCCTGCTGACTTGCTTAGTACAAAGGTCTCTTCTTATTTGTGATGAATTGTTTGCAATTGCAAAGGTCACAAAAATCACTGCTGTGGTTAAAATGGAGAGGGTTAACTAATGCTATAAAAGCTATTGGGAAATTATAGAAAAATAGAAAGTATTAGTTTAAATCCCTGTGATTCAATAAGAGATGAAGAAATAGCATAGCCACAATATTTAAGCCACACCTACATGAATGTGAAATCCTATGCTTCCAAGTCAAAGTCACTCATGCCTCATGAATCAAAATCAAAGAGCTATCTTATTATTTACAGTGTGATACATCAACCCCAGTTCAGATGTCTTGGTAGAAATAGCTACTCAATGCCTCTCTTTAAAGGCATTGAGTAGAGGTGAGCAGATCTGAGAAGCCCATAAGGTGTAGGACATGTCAGATGATGTGAGCCCTGAAAGTCACTGCTTTTCTCCATAGAATATAAACTAAAGAGCTAGGTAAGATAAATAAAAAATGTCCAGTTTGAGATGTTTTGTGGAGATAGGATGCAAAATGGCAATTTTTAATCAGAATTGCCAACTGTTAACTGAGGCTGTAGCCTTTGTCCTCAGCTGGGAAGTTGACATGATTGGCCTGAGATAGCATTGAGTATGGTCTCAACAAACAAAATGTCTGTTCTCTGGATTAATTAAGTTGTTTTCAAGGAGAATATATCTTTCTGGAATAACAAAAAAGACCTTTTCCAAGTTTCAGCAGTGTCTATACTGGCCTGCTTGTGCACGTAAATAAATTTACACATAAGAAATAGCCTTTGGAATCAACCATTTTATGTTGTCCCAACTTAATTTTCTTTCATTATTCATGAGAACGGAGCATGTCTGTTGCCCGTCCCCACTTTTCTCCATTTAAAGATATGCTGATCCATCCCTGCTGCAGAAAGCAGAAAACCCTTTCAGGAACCTTTCAGCAGCAGCAATCCAAAATTACTAGAGGCAAGGATAAGAGGTCAGCAGTGCTCTAAAGAGAAATCCTTGTGATCCTTACATATGTGTTTCATAGAAGGCAAGAGGCAACTTTGTCCAATACTCTCTTATTTATTTAAAAAAAAGTGGATTACTGAAGGTTGGCTAAAATAGCTTTTTTTCTTCTTTTTTTTTTTTTTTTTTTGCTGTTTTTTTTTTTTTTTTTTTTTTTGGGGGAAAAGT
>JAOEHX010033866.1:8988-25951 GCA_025448015.1 Bolborhynchus lineola | reverse complement strand
CAAGAACTTCATGGAGTGCTTTCCAGAATTATAGGCATCACAGCATCCTTCACTAGTGAGCTGGTTACAGAGTCAGCTGAGACTAAATTTGCTAAGTAACTCAAAATGCTCTAGGTGAATTAAGTGTTTGGAGTTAAATAGGAGGAATATGCAACTAAATAAGTCAATGCTGTTTCCTTGTGCTTTGGCAACAAAATAAATAGCAATGATGCATCTGGAGATAAATTCAACAAAGGCAAATATAAGTCCCTCCTTTACACTGAAAAACTCCACACAAATATACAGGTTGGAGACCAAGTGTCAGGAAGACAGCTTTGTAAAAAAAAATGACCCATGGGTCCTGGTGCAACAAACTGGACATAAATGAGCAGTGCACTCTTACAAGGTCAAACAGGTCCTGTGTTGTATCAATGAAAGTGGAAGCAGGTCAAGGGAAGTGAGCCTTCCCCTCTATTTATCTAATCAGTACTAAACCATGAAAGTCAGAAATCATTAAAATGCCTTACTGCCTGTTAACAAGGGAGAGGCTTAGAGAGGAATTTGCCAGCACACAGAGACATTCAAAATTATTAAATAACTGCTGTCCAGCTCCACACTCATCCATTACAATGAACAGAGGCTGTTGCCAATTACTAGCTATATGTATTTCTGTGATTTTGGAGCCACAATCATTCATTAAGAGATAGACTTGAAGCACCTTTTTCTTTCTGTTGCGGAATGCTGGCACCAACTGAACAAAATACAAATTGAGTAAGAGTTTGCCACTTCTAAGGATTTTATTCAAAGATAGGCCAATAGCTTCAGTCATGTTGTTGGGCATGCATTGATAGAGTTGCTTGTATGCAGTATTTGAGTGCTACACTAGGTGCTTGTGATCACACAACTTTTTGTGAGCCAGAAAAATAGATTATAAATGCCAATGTGTGGAGATGACTACCATTGCATATGCCAGATTGTGCTCTTCCACCTGCGGCTGAATTCTCAGTGCTGGAATTCCTCCCATATCTTTTCAAGACAACCATGTCATGAAGATGGCTGCCAGCGATCTGTCCAGTGCTTGGCATGAGTCTTTGGCTGGGTGGGGAAGAAGAGTAATTGAATAGAGTTGAAATAATTTTTAACCCAGCCATCTGATCTGTCAGCAGATTATTTTGGTATTAGCTACATTGTCTGCATCAAATTCAGACAGTGCACCTACAAGCATTGACCTGATGTTGCATATGATGCTCTGGAATCACTGCAATGATGGTCAATGTTGAATGTGTCAGCCATCAATAACAATAGTGTTTCCTTGGGACATGGCCAAGAATTAAAATCACTGACCTTTATCTTTGGAAAGAATTTCCTGGGTGTTATAAGTTTCTGCACAAAAGAGCTTGAACTGATTTTTATTGTCACCATGAACCTTTATTTCAACATTCTCTGCTGTTTCTCAACTATTTGCACAACCCAATTACTAAATATGCTGTATTTGACAATAGAACTGCCTGCCATTCTGGTAAGCTAAAGGGCTTTCATAAAAGCAATCTGTTTTGAACTGTTTCTACTGCATTATGCCTTTTCCAGGGAAATAGTCTGATCAAATGGCTCAGGCAGTAGGGAACATTTTAAAAGTATTTCAATAGGCTTAATTCCTTATCAGTTAGCATAATTGCTCTTGTCCAACTACTAAAATCTGCCCAGATGAAATAAATTTGGGACAGGTCAAGCCAAACAACAGTTCTCTGAACCCTGCTGTATCTGAAAATTGTGATACAGGTAAAAAAAAGCTGTAAAGTCATCTCTCCCATTTTACTTCATTTATATTTGCAGAGTAAACCAAGTCAGAATTGCAAGAACCTGTGAAGCTGAACCAAATTATATTATTCCTTCAGTACTTACTGATGAGCTTCTTCAAGTTCATTGGAGTTTTTAGAAGGAAAATTTCCACAGTGTCAAGTTAAATATAGAAAGATCACAGCAGAAGTGAATGCACAGAGACAGGTGACTTTATTACATATTGGTATATGCACAAAAAGAGAGGCCATTTGTGATGCTCTGTTGGTACATTCAGGGGTGTTTTATCTTGATGCACAAAAAGTTAGTGGACTAATGAATATTAATTCCTCACTCTAGTGCTACAGCAGCAACCTGAGGTACAAGAGGGCCTCATTTATGGGGTTTTTTTGTATTATGTTGGTGACACTCCAAAAGTCATGTTCACTTACTGTTGACTGCTGGCTCGAGTCATGCTTCTCAAGCACATTAGGAAAAGAGAGTGAACATGTAACAAGAAGACTAATGATGCGAAAACATTGCATTAATTCAATTATTATTAAATATATCATTTAATACCTTCTGTAGCTTGAAAGTGGATGGATTCAACAGAAAGAGTGAGGTGTTGAGAAAGATATCTAGAAGAAGAAAGATGAACTTGTCAGGGCAGTCAGGACCTGGGTGACAGGAACATGTGAAAGGCATGCAACATGATACTAAGATGACAGACTTCTTATATTTTGTTGTTGAGCTAACAATTGAAATAAAAAAAAATAATTACACTGCTTTCTAGGATCCAATTAACTGTATAGACACACTGCTGCTTTGGTGGGTCTAGTGTCCACTGAAAGAGGTAGACACCGCAAAGGCTTGCTGTAAGGCTGCTTTGTGCCAGGGGCAGACTGCTTCTGCTGACAATTGCCAAAAACACTCTGCAGGTGTCCAAAGCCTTTGAGAAACCTGCAAGCCTGAGTTTCTCAATGCAGTTTCTCCTTTGGTGGCATATCTTTTTTGGCCAGACCTACTTGAGCCCTTAGGTTTAGGCTCCTACTAGATGTTGGAGGAGGAAGGAAGGGTGATGAAATGCATTTCTGGGGACTGGGCTGCTAAGAAGATAATTTGGTGGTTGTGAGAAGCTTCTGACAATTGTCATTGGGCCTGTACTGACTTTAGAGGTTCCCTAAGGGTTAACCTTGGTTCCCATCAGGAACTCACCTTCTTCTTCTGAACTTAGATTGCTAACTTACTTTTGACATAACATTTAAAGTACAATCTATAAAATGTTAATGAGAAATGGTCTCTTTTGCCTGACATAAAATTAATAAACCAGGCAAAACTACCAAATGCTACGCGGCTGTATCTAAGCTGAATAACATGAACTCTTAAAATAATCTTCAGTGCATAAGTGAAACGAAATTTCCCTCAGAGTTTATTGATGTTTTCCATTATGACAAAGTGCATAAGGTTCAATTACTCAATAAAGTTGTACATAAAAAGAAAATTAATCTATAATTCTGCTATTAACTTTCCACAACTAAAATTACCTCTGTAGAAGGAAAATCCCCTTAGTTTCATTCTTGATCATTCGGCCCCAGGAAATGGTAATTTACACTTGTTGAACTGGTGAACCTTAAACAAAAACAGAGAATGCAAGTACTTATAATAATTTCTAACTTAATTATGTGCTTTTAAAAAAGGATATAATGATTTCTTATGATGAGAGTTAAAATAGAATCACTGTAGCCTTTCAGGAAACATAGTATACAGACAACAAATCTCTCAATCATTTTTTTTGTTTTCACAAAGCTTCATTATGAAGTGTTTTGAGAATTAATATGGATCTGTTTACCTGAATTATGCCATACTGGATGTCTGGTTTATGTAGCTTCACCATAACATGCCAAATATTAGAAGACTATTGCCTTTGCAAATATGGGACAAATTATTAGTATTATTGTTTTAATTATAAATTAGTGAGTATTCTTCTTTATAGAATTTGGAACATATGAAAGTAAGAAAGAAATAATAAAGTCAGAAATTTCACTGAGAGAATGCCCCACCTCTGAAACTTTTTTTGTCTTTATAAGAGAAAATTAAGTTAGATTTACAACTAGTTTTTTACCCTTTTTCATTTTGATGATTGTGAAGTAAGGTTTCCTATAAGGTCTATGGATATTTCTATGTAAATTTCTTTGTCCACAGAAAAGCATGCATGCTACAACTGTCTTACTAATAGTGTGTAATACAATATTTTTTCTCTTTTTTTTTTATTTTCAGTAAATACTTGTGTTACCTTGTAAATAAAATGATATGCACAATCATAACATGAAGAAAATGTAAGAATAATCTCTCAAAATAGGTAAGTCTAAGTGTACCTCAGGTGAGTAAGATTCATCTTAAGAAAGATTCAGCAAATGCATGCACAATTTTTGCCACTGATGCACTGGACATGATAAAAAGAGTAGGAGTTCACAAAAATCACTCCAAATGCCAAAGCTGCTACCCATCTGATGTATTACACCAGGCTGGCCATATGTCCTCACTGAAGCCCAGAAGTGCTTCGTGGCATGCCCTGGGGTCCTAATGCAGCAAGCATTCAGAGCTGGCTGGAGCACACTGTATATCTGTGCTTGTTCCTCCCTTTTTTGTAAAGGTGTTGAGAAGTAGGTGGTACACATCTGGATTTTATCATAATATGGGCCAATGTGTTCAACGGGTTTTTTTGGAGCGCTTCCAGAACTGGCTATTTATATATAGCTGGTGAAAAGATAAAGAAGAATTGCAGATTGACTTTCATAAGATAGAATGAGTTATTCTCATGGCATATGATTTATTCCAGTATCATAGTGCTGGAAAATAACACTAACCAATGAGTCTTGGGAGCTGCAGTTTCATTCAGACAGCCAAATGTTTTCCCCAGCATTTTCTGGGGAAAAATCTTGTGCTGACCTTATCTCACCATGGCCACTGCTCCTAGTTTAGATTCTCCTGTTAGATCTTTTAAAATTATGAAACCAGAGGGATCTAAATGATCTGACTGAAGGATCTAAGTGACCTGACTGACCAAAAAAGATTGCCTAATCCATCTGTTTTTCTCATCTTTTCGTCAACATTGTCCAACTTGTTCTGTAAGACCTCCAAAGATGAGAATTCCCTAAATAGAATTATATGCTACTTCGTAATTTTTCCAAGGTTTTTTTTTTTTTTTCACTGTAATTCAAAGCTATCAACCAGAGCCATGAAAAAAGTAACCCTCTTTGTTTTTGCAACTTTTTCTATAACTAAAGTTATTTGTCATGTCTTCTCTCAGGTTTTGCTTTATTTTGATTTCTTTTTCTACTTTAGGTGGAGAAGCCCCATTTTATTCAGTCTTCTCTCACCTGTTTTCTTCTCTTATATTTATATTTGGTGTTCTCTCCAGAGTTCTCCACTTGGCCCACTTCTTTCTTGAAGTGTGTTCCCCAGGACTGGACAACTACTGCTGGACCTAAATAACCTAAAAAGATAGATTGCCATTGTGGTTTTACTCTGATAGCACATCTTGTTACATTGCATGCCTTTTTCAAAGCAATGTGGCCCTGTTGATATGCAGCTTGAATGGCAAGGACAGCCTCTATGTCTTTGCTGCAGAACTTGGACAGTCTTTCCTCCCTTCTCTTCACTTTCTCAACAGAAGATGAGAGTCATATAGTTACTCCTATGAAATATTGCCCTGCTTTATCAGACTTTCCGTTCTTCAGTTTGTCATTCTGAATTTCCTCCTCCTCCAGCATCTTAGCAGAAGTTCTCAAGATAACCTCTTCTGGAAATATTTTTTGCTCCATCATTCAACAACTGCTTATGGTGGTGATAATGATGAAAATGATGCCCCTTTTTGTAGATTTATTCAAAATTTTGAAACTGGGAATGGAATTCCTTTTTTGTAGTTCACTCCTTATTTTCTTTCTAATACTGCAACAGAAAGTATCCTCGCACATCCTAAAAGTCAGATAGGTCTTCAGTTGAGCCTTTTGGGAAATAACACTGCAAAGCACTGCATCTTGGCAGGAAGCCTGCACTGGAAGATGTTAGCCCATGACCTGTTCTGGGTTTTGGTGATGGAGAGAGAACCCTTTATTAAGAGAAATCATAATGTCATAGTTGTTTTACTGTCTGAATTTAGTGACATCCACGTACACAGTGGAGCCTCCAGTGTTATTTCTGAAAACTAAGTTCCTGGGAAGCTCCACTGACACTATGACCACCTCAGGTTAGCTGCCTAAAATTAAGTGATGTAATATTTTTCCCTCTGTGCCCCAAACATCCTGTGGTTGTTGCTTATTTCATCTAGATTGAGCTTCTTAGGAGCTAAGTTGTATAGTTTAAGCTGGATATCTAAAATCACATTGTAGCCAGGGGACCCTCCAGAGGGTCATTTATCCTTTCTGAGCCACTGATCTCACTTTTGAATTAATTCTTCCCTGGGCAAGCTTCTTATATTTTCTCAGGCATTGAAATAATCTAGATGACTAAAACTGAGACTGTTAATATTAGATGAGATTAATACAGACTTTCATTTGCGGTAGTTCATATGTAAAGAGAGATATACTTCACGAGGACATTAAAACCTAAATGGTCCCACTGAATGCACTCAGTCAATTATGTATTTTGGAAGTGTGGAGGTAAACCATAAAAGAAGAAAGGTATGAATCTTGTAGCTTTAGGCACACAAAGACTTTCTGTCTTACTTTTGGATATGGTCCATGAAGTGGCAATGAAAAGTAAGGCCTCCTGGTAAAACAAACAACTCATGCATTCTATTGTGCAAAGAAATTCTGTCCAATTAATGGAACAATATGATATGGTTCTACAGGCTGAAATGAGTTTTGCAAAACCTTTGTTGTTTTTTCTCTTTGTGGGATTCTTCACCTACTAAAATAAGATCAATTCAGTGCAATTAAGCTTTAAGAAGCTTGGGTTTTTTTGCATGAGTTGAATTCTGTCCTTTATCTTGTATGACAGAAGATTCTTTCATCTGATTTGTTTTTTAAATCTGATCTAATATTTTTTAAATCAATGACTTGCAGGGAAAATAGATAAAAAAGCAAGAGTAATTTGTTGATGGTCAGGGAAGTGAGAAGAAAGTGGGATATAAAAAAGGAGAAATGATGACATTAGAATCATTCCTGTTATTATAGGTTCAGCACACAGAATTGTGAGAGTTCTGTGGTGTTGATACTGATTTAAAATAAAAGCTGTTTGTTGAAAATTTGTGAACAAAAAGAGAGGTTTAACTGTTGTTTTACATGGAAAAATGCTACTACAATTGAAAAAAAGCTATGTAAATTCCAAAGTTTATAATTGTCTTAGATTATCATTACTCCATCTAATAGGAGTTTGATTTTTGATATTTATTATTTTTTTGAATAGTAGAAGATCATAAATGAGTTTCTGAAATTGGGAAATAAGCTACGCTTTTCATCAGATGTGCCATATGAAAATATGCTTTTCTGCATAGTAAAAATATGAACATAACAAGATCTGCTTATGTCATGTTCCCATGTGCTGAATAAGGTCATATGAGCAATCCCATCCCTATATATTATCCGTGTTTCTAGAATTCTCTTTATTTTATGGAATTCATCCTCGCAAGCAGTGGATTCCAGCACAGAAACCGGAATCTTAAATAGGCAGAAAAATAAAAGAACACTGATCTCATGGCATGAATATTTATAAAAATTATGAGTAGGGGGATATTTAAGCTACAAAAATTGCAGCTTGATTCATATTTACTGAAAACCTACAGATTTTTTCCCCAGGTAGCCTTGTATTAACACTGGAAGTGAACAGTTCACTGCTGTAAAGTTGGAAGTCTTGCAGCCACTTTTCCACTTTCTTTTTCAGTAGGCTTTGTATTTAAGGGATATTAACTCCAGTCCTGATCTATAAAAAAATCTGTGTCCATATGAACAGTGAGTATTCAAATCTGAGTAGTCAAATATCCAAATCAATCTCTCTAATTTGGAAAAAATGACCTCTGTGTAATGCGTAAGACTTAGTTCAGGGTATCCTAAAGATCAGATTTCTTTTTTTTCCCTCTTCCCATCTTCCCCAGAAATTTTGAAGTTAATGTATCCTCTATTTCCAGTCTGTTGCATCTCATGAGACAGTCTTTGGTTTCTGTGCCATGAATTTAGGGTATACCATGTGAATAATCTGGGAGCAGAAATGTAACATCAATACATTAGGTTACAATAAATTATTGAAACATGTAATACTGGGTTGTTTTTTTTTTTTTTGTTTTTTTTATCTTTCTTAGGTCAGCAAAGGCACTATTCACTTTCTATGTTTATATTTCTGCCCTGATGTTTTCTCTGTTTAGAATTCCTTATCCCTTCAGTTCCATTCACTCTTTAATTAGAGAAAAAAAAGTTTCACAGCTGGGATAACAAAAGCTTCAGATGCCCTGTGTGAACATCTGGGAAACCTGACAGTAAAGTGTCAAGAAGTTCAGCAGCCAAGTAGATTGCTAAGTCCTTTGCGCTGCAATTGCTGGTTTATCTCTGTCCTTGGAGACCAAGATCAAGTGAGTCATTTTAAAGAGAATTAGTAGAAGTATCATCATGGAAGCATTTGCTCATCCTTTCTACAACTTTGTTCAGCAAAGGGTTGGAAGAGATTCAGAACAAACACTGTAACAGGAGACTTTCTAGTCTGTCTTATGCCCATCTGATTCTGACCTCAGGCCTCAAGTAGCAGTGGCACCAAGCACACACACTGTTCATCCTAAACTGTTCTTCATTTCCCCACAGAGATTCGAGAAATCTTTTGCTGGAACTGAAAACCTGAAGCCTGATATTTCTAATTTTTGCAGTTGTCTCCTTCTATACCTTTACCTGATTTGAACAATTACTTCCATCAGAATCATTGCTTACCATAGATGTTGCCATTGCTTTAGTTTATCTCAGAAATCAATCTAGGTTTACTGCCTTACAAAAAGTAACAGACTGTGAGGGCTTAAAGCTTTTCTGAGTTGCTTGTCTTAGTGCATCATATGATTAAAACCGGGCAAAACATAGAAAAAGCAGAAGGCACGGAAGATGTATTGCTACTTATCTTCTATCACACAACATTGCCACCAGCATGGCAAAGTGTTTAAATGAGAATTTATAGATGAAGAACAGCTGTTAATAACTAAACTAGAGGACAGGAAAGCACTTGCTAGAATGTGATCCCAAGAAGATTGTCTATAGGTTTATTTACTTATTTTCTGATTTTTGCAGGTATTTTCACATTACCTTTCCATCAGGTAAGGCAATGTACTGCAATAGGTTGCCCCAGGAAGTTATGGATGCCTCATCTCTGGCAGGGTTCAAGGCCAGGCTGAATGTGGCTTCGAGCAACCTGGTCTAAGTGAAAGATGTCTATGCCCATGGCAGGGGCGTTGGAACTAGATGATCTTTAATGGTCTTTCCAATCAAACTATTCTATAATTCTATGATTCTGTGATTCAGGTAACATGGTTGCTACCATGTAGCAAATCAGAAGTGATCATCACACGTGATTAAAAGTAACAAATCAAACTATGACTATTTTGTTTGATAAAGAAGCAAAATTGAAAAATCTACAGGGGAGGCATGCAGGAGTGTATAGAAACACCAGCAGGGAAGAATGCAGATCAAACCACAGAAATGGCAGCTGAGCAGTATGTCCAAGCTTCATGAAGATTATCATGCTGCACTGTGATCTGACTTGGGTTAGGTATTTGTTAATGTTCGCACAGTGCTTCAGGGATGCGCATTTGATTTAGCATGATTTGTATCCTTTGGTAGAATAATTTCTCCGCAGAGCAACTGTTATTGAATCTGTTTTCCATAAAATCAAAGCTATGTAAGAGAATTCAAGTACTTCTGTCAGAGCCCTGAGGAGTCTGTCAGGTCCTGCCCATCCTTTGGGACTTCCTCAACCCTACTCACAGCCCAGGACCTGACTTCAGCCCCCAAGCTCCCTTTTCAATCCCTTGGGGCAATCAGCCCCTGCTCCAGTGGCACAGGGGCAGGGCCAGTCTTCACTCCAGCTCCACACAGCCCTGCCTGTCCCCAGGGAGGTGCCCCATACCTGAGGCTGCGCTGCTGCTGGTCCAGAGGTCCTGTGTTGCCCTCAGTCCTCATGCTGCTGCCACCCCACACTGCACCCTGCCGATCTGACCTGTTATCATCCAGAAGATAGATTCCCCTCAACCTCCCCATACACTGAAATACAGTACCTGAGAACACCTAATGCCTTCAAATGTGTTAATGCCTCTGTTCTTCATTGATCAGATCTGGAGATTCAGAACCTTTAAATGACCCTCAAATGCACGTTTCAAAACTAACAATCCACAGTAAGTAAAAAATACCTTTGTTGCTATTACACAGTTAGATAGTTACAAGCAAAGATTGAAAACGTCACCAAACTTAACACTCACATAGGTTTTTTGTTGTTTTTTTGTTTTTGTTTTTCTTTTTTTTTCCATTGGTGTTCTTTTTAATGGTTTCCAGAAAATAAGAGTAACAGTACAGGGAATAAATAGCTTTTTAATTTTGATGATTATAGATAAGTGTAATTATGCTAAGTTGTGTACCTATTTGGAGTGGTACATCTGGAGTACTGCAAGTGCTGCTAACTAGAGTGAAAATATAAAGGAAAAATTAAATAAGAGTATAAAGAAACTCTGAATGTGCACATTATGCTGTAAGCATGAATGTTTAAATAACAGGATATTTTAGAGGTAAAGAAAATAACACAGTTTTATTAACATGTCATTCAAATAGTAGTAGTCTCATTTACATGAATATGAGTATTTACTGAGTTTAAATGGCAGCATTCCAGGAATTATATTTTATGCAGTGAACAGAGTACCTGCTTGCAATAGGAAATGATCTACAACATATTTCACAAATACTGGTAAATTATGGTACAGTATGTTTGGGTTTTTTCGCCAGCCACAGCATATGGATATGCTTATTGTTAAAAGTCTGTCAACCACATTAGTTTGAACTTTGAAAATACAAAAGTGCCCATCAGAGCTTCCTGAAAACTGTCTTGATTTAAATTAACTCCTAGAAAACCTGCAACTGGATTCACATTCTGCTCCTTCTCTGGCCTCTACTGAGAAATGAGCTTTCTTGCATCCCTCTTATAAATACCTGATGTAAACTTCCCAGCTTATCAGGAATGCTGACAGATTGAGGTGCATCAGAGAAGAGATGCAGCTTTTAGGCTTCTAGGAAATTGTAGGGAAAAAGCTGGCTACTGCAGCTGTCTGTTCTGTACCTGCAAAGCTCCAGCTCAGATGTTGTCGCTCGCAGATGTGGCTATACATCAGTTATCAAAAGGGCTGAAACAAGACTACTTTTACATCTCTGACAGTAGTCCGTGAGTGCACATACAATATCTTGCTCCTTTATTTTGACAGTTTGAGTTTGCTTTTGGAAAAATTCCTTAGCTATGTCTTATAAATTGTTCTTAACAGTATACTTGATTCCTATCTCTACAAGCAAATGCTGAAACATTTTGCTAATGTTTCTTCTCTTTACAGCTTTTTAAGTTCTATTTTAACAATTCTAATACCATTTTCCTTTAGTTTTTTCCAGGCTTCACACTAAAGAGTCGTCCAGCTGAGTTATGACCCCTCGTCATGGAATTCACACCCCACCTCCTCCACTGACGCAAACTTTGGAGAGCTGCTCTATGGAGGATAACCTAAGTGCTGTCTCTAAAGCTACGAGTGCTGTCCTTGCTTGTTATTGTAACTCTGATATACATATCTTCCTTTCCTCATTTGTTATATCCTAATGCCATTAGGACAAGCCTGCAGCAATTTTAAAAGCTGGCTGCACAACCTCTTTGACGTCATTACAGAAAGGTCTTGACTGCAGACCCTGCATATACTGTCTGTGATATAGTGTATAAAAACCCATGTCAGTGCTAACTCTCAGGGAGCACTGGAAATGATTCAATTTTCTGGAATGGGCAGATGGCTGCTATCAAAGTTTTATTATCACCATCATTATTATTCCAGTGGTTTGTGACACATACTGAACTTTCATATTGGTGGTAAAGCTTAAGTATTTGAGCAGCACTTTCTGAAATTCAAGTCCCTCAAATCCCTTTCAATCTGACTCTGAAAAGCAGAGATAAGTTTAAAGCTAATTAGACAGATTGCTTGGTTACACTCCCAACTTTCAGAATAATTCTCTCAAAATTCTTGTTCTCATGTAAGCCCAACTGTTAACTATTTTTAATTGCCTTGATTTACTGCAGAACTTACTTTCAGTACAGGTTGAATGTTCAGCAGGATGGAAAGAAAAGTTCAGTTACTTAAGAGTGCATGTAGATTGGATTGTATATCATGGCCTCTTTTTGAGAAAGCTACTAGATACTGCCTGATGGAGGCATCCTTTATAACTAAGCATGATGAGGGATATAGGATTAATTGATACAAGTTTCTTTTAAACAACTGAATTTACATCATCAGTAGATTTGCTTGAAATTTGTAAAAGCAGCACCTTGTTTTTATCTTGTAACCGTTGCCTGCATTGTGCTGGGTACTTGGGCATTTCATCTCTCATGATGCTCTTGTGATATATCAGCAGATGGCTGAGGATTTTTCTGGGTCATCATGATAGCGGGCTAGACTGGTTTATATTCACTGATTGTCACTGGTTTGTTCTTGTCTTTAGTTTTGTCTCCACTGCTGTCCTGTAGCTCACCAGCGTGAGGTATACATAAACCATCACTGCTTATTCTATTGCCTTTTTGTGATTTTATTTAGTCAATGACTTGAATGCAGTGGTGTTGGTTCTTGGATTCTTTGTTTGGGTCAGATTTCCTGTTCAATTTGATGTGCTTTTTACTCTGTGACTGGCTTGTCAGCAGAGGT
This sequence comes from Bolborhynchus lineola, assembly GCA_025448015.1. NCBI lineage: Eukaryota > Metazoa > Chordata > Aves > Psittaciformes > Psittacidae > Bolborhynchus > Bolborhynchus lineola. Next base: position 13,293 of record JAOEHX010033866.1, on the reverse strand, counting down.
CCCATCAGCAGAGATATGATTCACTGGCATATTAATTTACATTTCCAAGAGGGCACATTGTAGTTGGCCAGGATTGCTAGGCAGACATCTTGTTTTGACTTCATGATCAATCTCTTTCACCCCCACTTAGTGATGTTCCAGGCAAGGTATCCAGTCGCAAGATTTTGTTTATTGATTAAAAGCCAGCTTGTACCATCTATTCTTTCTTCTGTAACGGTTTTGTGTCCAGATAAGTAAAACAGGAATTATATATGATATTTCACTAATCTTTCTCTATGCTACAGTTGTGGAAATGTGCATTGCAAATAAAAGTCTATTTTTGTAGAGGGATAGAAGGAGGAAGGGAGAAGGAAGGTAGTTGTATTACCTGACTGACTAGAGCTGCTTTCAAATTCACTTACAAATGATACTGAATGACTCCTGGGCATTGATTGCTGCCAGTGCCAAGAAGCTGCAGCTTGTAGAGGCCAGCTTCCGATGATGTAGTTTTGAGGAATATGAACAGAGCCAGTCTGAGCTCCAGAAAATCAATCACAGAAAAATGGCTTCCAGTTTGTAACCATCATACAAAGTGGCAGCAGTGGGACACTATGGGTCACTTCCCCACTGTTTGTCAGTTGAGTGTCTTTTCCAGAAGAATAGGGTCAATCCTTCCACAGTGGTTTGTACTGCATCACCTGTAACCAGAAATAGCTGAGTTACTAGAACGTTCATATAAAGAAGGACTAGTTGCCACAGATGTTTATTTTTCCTCTTTCATAACCTCCTGGAAAGTTACTTCTCTTCATATCTGGCTTCTGGCAAAATCAGCTGTGTAATTCCCAGTAGTGCCAGAGCTCATCTCCTTCTGTGGTTCAGGGAAACGCACTGTGTCTCAGCTTGTTCCTTCCCTTCACTGCCTACAAAGCATGGCCTGTGAAGGTCACATGCATCGCAAATCTCATACTGGGAAGGACAGGCAAGCATGTATTACGTGCTATTCCAGACGTGACTGCTCTCAGAGTATCATTGAATGTGTCTTATCATGTTACATTTAAATGGAATGGGATCTCTTGAGAGATTGAAAATAACCTAATCACCAAAAGAAGGCAAGTTTAGTGAGCTTATGTCTGTGTTGTTTTTAGTTAATTTCCCTAGCAACCTTGAGTGGTCTGTCCAGGAAGCTGTGTCTGTATCGCCTGAAGTTTTTTCTCAAATCTCTACTCCCACTTGATAGCAGGCAAAAAAAATGTTTTGCTGACATCTTTCATATACATTCTCTTGTCTTCCACCAATAATTAACATGACAGATAGTGACACATAGAGATAGTGTGGCCCATGTAGTCTAGTTTATACAGTGCTTAGGGTTCAATGGATGGCTTACTAAGATATGCATCCTCTCTCCTGCCCCCGCACCTAAGATATCCAGCCTGACTTACATCTCTACCACCACAGCTTACTTCTAAGATTATGCAAGCATAAGCTACGTGTCAGATGTGTACCTGTCTTTGTTTTCAGAGAAAAATGCAGCTTCAAGGAGATTTGAAATCAAAGCCAGTTAATGACAAGATGAAACTGTAGGAGAAGAATTGATTTAAAGGATAAATGAGCTCAAGTTGTGTAATGTTGCCACTGTCTTGCTAGCCACACCTAAGCTAGTTTCCTAGCAACTAGTTAGGAAACTCATTGCCCATTTTTGGGACAACTGGCTTGTGACACACATTCATAGGATCTGTTTTCCACACCCTCCAAGCCGCATGCCCCAATCCTCTTATGATCAAGACCACAGACATGCATATGTTGCAGAGGGTGATCAAGAGGAGTCTTTCACAAGAAAGACATGATGTTAACTCCTGAGAGGTCAAACCGCTGCATCCTACGGCTGTCTCTGATGTGCTGTTGAGTCTAACAGCAGGCTGACAATATCTGACTTGACAGCTCCTTCCGGTCCATGTTCCCAAAGCAAGGGGTATGATTGCCAGAACTGTGCTGCCCTTACTCATGGGAAAGCCAGACTGAGTCAGCCCATAGGCAGGATCTGGTTTGGCAGAAGTAGCTACCCCTCCTAGAGGAAAGAGATACCCCAGTGAATGGAGAAGTGAATGAAGAGGAAATTCTTTTCTGCAGAGGTCATATCTCTCGCAGGCAGGTTATCCAGTTGCCTTGCCATATCCAGTAAGCGGTACCACTGTGTGGGGCTCAGGCAGTGGACTGGTTCTCAATCATTTGTTCATCTCCAGACTGCTATGGTTGGCTGGAATGAGGACAGAGATTCAGATTAGTCCAACTGTGAGCCTGGAGTCTACATGGTCTGAGTTAATTGTACTCTTGAAATAAGTTGGGCCCTGATCAAAGGGAAATAAAGAAGTTTGCATATTTTGCTATAGGATTAGAATCAGAGAAACCTGGAAAAAAAAAGCCCAGACCATTTTAAAGAATATGTTTGGATTTTTATATTTTTTTCATGGAAATCCTTACTGAGTGCTTCTTCCCTGTTGCTTTAAAAAACATTGGCACTTGACCTATTTTCTTCTCAGGTTTAGCTGCTTACAGCATTTTCTGTACCTTTGGAGACCATTACAGCTGCAGACAAGAAGAAAAAAGCATTAGCCCCATAAATTACAATATCATCTCTGAGTTTGGCCAGTGACCATGATCTAAAAGCCAAAACAGCCAGGACACAGGGTCACTTGTGAGAGACTCTAAACATTCTCAGGCCTGTTCTGAATAAAAAAAGCATTCCTTTATGAACAATGAAGATTGTTCATGCATGTGTGTGCATGTATGTGTATGCACACAGGTTTAGTAGTCCGGAATCAGACATGTCACAGCTGAAGTAGCATTTTAGGGAAGGGGGAAGGAGGGCAGCACAAGGAAGGGAAAAATGAGGCACTCAGGAAGGTGGAAAACACTTTTTTCTGTAACAAAATAGTAGATTTCTAAGTTGGGGGTTGGTATTTCATAGGTATCTCATTTAATGGATATATAACAGTATTTTTGTGCAGTCTTAGAAATATGTCCTTGTGTACTTCTAAAACCCTGTATAACAAAGAACAATGGGATTTTAACTTATTTGATTTGCTGGAGCTCTACTATTGAAAGAGCCCTGAAGGCCAAGAAATGACCAGGCATTTGAAAGAGATACTGGCTGCAGTACCCGAAAGGAATACTTTCATCAGTTGCTGTTCAGTTACAATTTAAAAATATGGAAGGAAAAAAAAAAAAAAAAAGTCAGAAATAACTGTGAAATACAGTCTTTAGATATAGTTAGACTTGGCTACCTTTGTTTCCTGGTCATCTGTATTCTACACACAATACTATGGCCAGAACAAGCTACTGTAGATGTGAGAAGAAAATATACATCATCCTGATCTAAAGCACGTCTTAACCACTCCATCTTTCCTCAGAATTCAGCCAGTAGTAACACATTAAAACACTTGTGAGTCCATTCAGCACAATTCTGCATTACATATGTAAGCTGGCCTATTCATTAAAACTCATGAGTAGTGGTGTCTTAAACTTGCCTACTATAAGGATTTTTTTGTTTGGATAGTTCAGACAGGCTCATAAAAGCCACCAGTGCTTTATATTCCAGATCCAACTCTGCAACAATAAAGATCCTTAAAATTACATTTATACAGAACTAAACTAAATGCCATAATATAAAAAAAACTGTAAAAGTCTTACACTGTATACTTAGCATGCTATCTTAATCATTCCCTGTATGTCTGTGCACTGACTGAATTAGGGCAGGTCTTATATTTCACAGCTAGAATTCCAGTAAAAGTGGAGCATGATAGGCAAATATTTTCCTCTCCATTGAAGACTTTATACATAGCTTCAAAATTAATAATTTCTATTAAGTTTTTCTGAAGAATGGTAACATGAACAAGTGCTTAAACTAGGCTAGTAATATATATATATATATATATATATTAGACTGCCAATAATCCTTCTGGCTAATCTATCTCTTTCATCATTTTCACCTGAGAAGAGGTCTTTTTTTCTTCATTTCTCATGGCAGGTTTAATGTTGGGTTTGCACGATCTACAGTAGACTTGACCACGTGTGTAACATAACTTTGGCTTACATGTGCAGGCTATAAATGATACCTCTTGAAGGTGAATTCTGCAACTACCTAGAGACATTTTAGCAAAACCTGTAAACTAGAAAATGCAGGAATGATGACTAATCACTGGTATTTCCATATGTTTTTAATTTTTATATTTTAATTTTTCAAGTTCCTTACATTCCTACTTTCGTTTTTTTTTTTTTGTTTTTCTTTTTGTCTTTTATTTTTAAACCATATTTTAACAAGCTTTTGGG
>JAOEHX010033865.1:23007-35279 GCA_025448015.1 Bolborhynchus lineola | reverse complement strand
GGTCACATCTCCTGCCTTGCCACCAGGACATTTACCCATTTTCTCCTGTCCTTTCACCCCTATTTTGTCACTCCTCTCCACCCATATTCGGTGTCCTCATCAGCCTAGGATCACGTAGGCATGTTCCACTAGTTGTAAGAACTGCTTCATTATTTCATGTCTGAACATTCTGCCCTCTCTGAAGAAGCATAACACCATGTGAGTCAGTGCTGTGGAAATGTCTTATTTGTCAAATCTTTGCTTTGCTTGCCTGGTGAGGGATTGGTGGGTTTATAAAGAATATACGATTAGAACATGGAGAATCTTGCTTTTCTGTGGATAATGATGTCATGTATGCAGCTGTCTGGCTTACTTTAGGGCAAAGTTAATGGAGCTGTAATGGTCAGTACAACCCATATTCTGGAAATGGAACCCCAGAGTGAAATGAGGATTTTACTTGTCTCAATCTGTCATAGCTGATATCCTCCTCATGCTCCCATGCAGCTGGAAATGGGGCTCATGAACCTGCTGTGGCCTCTTTTGAGCTCTGTCTCTGTAAAAGACCTTGGGATCATTTGGTCTTTTGATATGCTTCATTTAATCTACAGAGATTACAGAGAAAGGTTGTAGGGTTCAGTCACCATTTGTGAACCTGTACTAAAGAGCCTGCAGGATGACACACACTGCATCTACAGTCTTTCCTCATGGGCTGCTCTGTTTCAGTGAGTTGAATGAAGTCAATGAATTCAGTGGACTGAACATCTTTTCCATCATGGTATATTCCCATTTGTTTTTCGTAGAAGCAGCCTGAGATGTACATCTATTTCCCCATAGCTTCAGTAAATAACTAGTCATATATTCACTGCTACTTGTTTGCACCACTGCTTTTCAGTGTCTTTATGAGAACACCTTGATGCTGAATCTATATCATCCTTTTCCCACCTCAGGTTTGCCATCCCTAATATTAGCATGTAATGGAGTAGTCCATGGCTCACCTAACTTGGGTATATCTTGTCAACACAATGATACAGATACAATGGCTGACACTGGTGGTCCATACTGTTACCACATTAGTTTGTTCTGACTAGGATATGGTGTATTGCATTTCAAGGGTGCAATGCTGCAATCCCTCTGCTGTGCTAGATAACAACAACAGTAGTATTATGCTGCAGTGACAGAGCAGAAGAAAGAGCAAGTTCTACATTTTAAGCTCCTCTTAGTATTTACACGTTTATTTATGAAGCTGAATAACCAAGACTTTATGATATTCTCTGTTAATCACCATGATAGTTTTTAGGACAGACTTCTGCATCTACACACAATTCTGCTGGAGTATAGTATGCAGGACTCTCTGAGACCAGGAGCTTGTGGACAAATAACTCAGGTGTTGTATAAAAGGAATGCCAGACTTTGTGCTAAGATTGCCAGAAATGTGCACGTCACCCAGGCATATACTGTGGGATTCCTGGATCCAACTGAGAAAGCAAAGGGTCACTGGAGAGGGAAGAACAACCAAAGATCTCACAGCTCCTTGTAGAAGTACTTGGAAGTTCTGGATGAGGATTTCAGAATCCAGGTGTGGGCTAACTAACACTAATTACCTACCTGAAAAGGCTTTTGTGACAGCCAAATGCATACAGAAATCAGTTCAACTGATTGCACTGGGAGGAGGATTAGTGGTAGAGAGTGTATGAATGCTTCTGCATAGAATACTCTTATGATAGTTGGGTAAGTGGAAGCTGGGGCAGGTATGTTGAGTTCTTTAACCAAAATGATGAGGTTTTTTAGCCAAAATAGATCCATCCTTTAGGAATTCCATTTGAAAAGAAGAAAGGATAAGCAAAAGTAAAAAAAGCATCTGCTGTAAGCACTGGCATTTGTGGTCATTTCCCTTAGCCAAATTCAACTTTCTGGAACACTGATTTGATATAAATGTTTTGAACAACCTTCATTCTTATTCTTCAAGCAAAGATGAAGAAATATCAATTCTAATTTATGTTCAGCTCCATTATGTTTCTCATTTGTGTCAAAATGCAATAGTTGTAGAACACCTAGCAATATTTAACGAACTGAAGTCCTTATGCTCTGCTTTTAGCAGAGGAACTGAGTTTCTCTTACTCAGTTCCAGCCAGCTCTGTAACTAACTTTTCAATGTTTGTTCTCCTACTGCCATTGTCCTGACGTTGACCCAAATCTCCTGCAAAGATAGGTGGAGGCACGTTACCTTAGAATTGCTCTTGGAAAATATGTGCCATTTGGTTGTATCGTTTCCTGGCAGCATTGGCACAGGTCAGGAATACTGTTTTATTTTTTTTTTTTAATACTGTTGGTTTTGCTCAGTTGCTCTGAGCAAAGATAACATGCTTATATACAGCAAGAGTGTTGTGAACTCAGCTACGTCCTTCTCATGACAACTGCAAAGATATTTGCATTGATGGAAATGTGTTCTGTCAACAAATACAGACATTATTTTGCATGTGTTAGTTGTTATAATTACTTTCTCTTTTGAGGGAGGGAAAGGTGAAGTGAAAAATTCTTCAAGGACTTGTGGCACAAATCAAGATGTGCAGTCACATGTTGACCTCTCACAAACAAATGCAGCAACAGAAACACATACAAGTAACCACAGAGCCATTTCAAGCTCCTTATTATGGCATGTGCCACTTTTGTCATCACAGTGTCCAGGCTGAGAATAAGTCCCATTACTGCTTAGGGCAGAGGAAAGTGTGTCCTTGCATCATAAAATATGAGAAGTCAAATGCAAAAGGAAGTAGCCACTACTCTCCTAGAAGTGTGCCCATTAATGTGCATGGAGTAGGACAAGGCCATATAAATCAAATTAGAACAAATGAAAATATGAATTTCCTTAACAAATAGCTGCTAGGGACAAGATGCTAAATATATTTGCTCTGATGGGAATGGCGGAAAAGATAGAAGTGCCAGCCGGGGAGTGCTCTATGTGAACATAGTGTGACTTGTAATGTAGAGTAGGGTGCTTCGCCCTGATGAGACATTGCATTGGATTTTATCAGCTCATTAGTAAGGCAGCAAGATGCCTCAGTGCCAGTTTGCAGTGAAAGTGATGCAAAGGCCTGACTCATCTGATGGAAATGTGGCAAAACTTTCCAGAAAGGATGAGTGCTTTAAATTACATATTTTTTTTGGTGACAAGGTAAAGAAAAGGAAAGGAAGTGGGTAAATGAAGAACTTCACGGTGGATAGAGGGCACTGACTCTTTTGTAATGCCATGACAGATTTACTGGAGGTTACATTTCATAGAAACCGAAAGTTTTCTTTGGGGAGCAAAAGTTCAGTTCTTATTTTAAAGGGACTGGAACGTCTTTGAAACTCCTGTAATCATGAGTATGATCTTGGCTGTAAAGCAGTCCTGATAGGCAAACCCTTAGCTGACCACTGAGATAAAGAAGTAAAAGCATCTGCAGAGGGCTGGATCCTTACAAACGCTATGGCACTTCTGTGCCAGCAACAGGCCAGTGTGAAGGAGCCTGACTCTGGTCTGTTGTTTGCTCTGGACTTCATTTCTGGATTTCAAGTTTCTGGTGGCCTTTGATCAGACTCTTAAGCACAAAATTATTGTAAAATAAAGAGGAAGCCAAACGTGGACTTGGAAAAGGAATCTCTGGCACTGTTTGAAACATATACAAAGCATGAAGTTTGGCTAACCTTGCTGAGATGCTGTTGCACAATTGTGTATGTCAGAGATTAGTAACTAGCCCTCATGCAGATCCTGCTGTCTTGGTGGTCTTAAAAAAAGAATAAATTTTTTAAGTCACAGTAGTTTTTAATGCCAAAGAATAACTGTCTGTTTATTCAGATAATGCTACTGCAATTCAGTTTCAATTCGTATGAATGCTGGCAAGCATCATCAAGTTTCTTGCAGACCCTGATTATGTCTGTCAACTGCGGAGTCACAATATCACAATCGCAATTTAAAGAGTGATTCCTTGTCTTAAATATTACTGCCCTTTCTCCTTAGCAATGGAACAATTTAAAACACCCTTCTCATGTAGAGAAGTGCTATTACTTACACTTTACACAAAAGTAGTCGAAGCGCAATAGATTCAAGTCAAAGTCTTCAATAATGGTTAGTAATCTACATGCTTTAAAGATTAAGCATAAATAGTTTTTCCAGTGTCACATGAGAGGCTCTGGTAAACTGGAGAACTAAACCCTGGCACACTAATCCCTTGCCTTCACTCTTTCCATTAATATGGTGTTCCAGTAGGCTACATCTTTTTTGGTAGGTCTTCTCCCATTCTTTCATGGATAATATTCCCCAAAATGCAGTGTTAGCTTCTGTTTAGAAGTAATTAGAGCAGAAGTCTCTTACTGAGGAATCCGGGAAAGTTAACCCTTTTAAAGCTCTTCCATCTGTTTTTACCTGATTCTTCAATCTCCATTATCAAAGCTTCAGTAAGTATGTATGGAATACATATCTGACAGAATTACTTTGCTACCCTTACTGCTCATAAGAAGAGAAGAATGTTATACCTGAAAGGGAAACTATTTAATTTCTTGTTGGTGCAAATCTATGATGGCATTTTCTGTTTCTCAGAGGACAAGCCATTGTGGGCACCAAAGTGCACAACTAAGAAACGTGAGCATCTCCAGTGGGTGATTCAGATTTTAGATGGCTGAAATACCACATGGAGACATGGGTTCCTTTTCTCTGTAGAAGTCTCAGATTCCTAATTTTAATCATCAAAGGGTAAATGAGATGAATTTTCCACCTAAAGCTATATTTTAAAAGGTTTTTAATGTTACAGAATGTGTCAAATTTGTCCCTGGCATGTCTGAGAAAAATATTGTCTGTCACACATAGATGAACAATTTGTTCTCCCTAACTATGTGCCTAAAAAGTACAGTGGAAAAGATTTAAGTGCTGTTATTTGACAAAAATATTTTAAAGAAAAGCAAAATATTAAAAAAATTAGCACAGAATAACACAGATAAAAAGTCAGGCATAATTATCACTGCATAGACCTTGCTTAAATAAAAGCTCTCTGACAGATTTTTAAATGAATAGCACATAAGACGGTGTGACAAACAAATCAAAAGAGTGGTAAAAGTAAGAGATGCAGAGGTGCCCTAGAAGAGCAATATCTATAATCAGCATGGAGTAGAATCATCTAGAGCAGACTTATAGGGTGAAATAATTGATGCTGAGGATCTGACACCCACACTGGTTGAATTTTGGAGAGTTATTTGACATTAGCTCGAGTTTGTCCCCACAGCAACCATAGTGTTCCAAGCAGATTACTCCAGAATGGCCTCTTCCAGTCCAGCCACAGCTGAATAGATTTTGGGTCACTCGATTTGAGGTTGCTGCACAATGGGAACCAAAGTACAGTAGGAGGAAATAATGGGATTTACTTCAAATGTATGAATCTGCTACAACATGAAATGCTAATATACATGTACCATGTGACATGTAGGCCTTCAGAATGATATTATGAAGAGGTAACGTCTGTGTTTTTTCCCAGCAATCTGACACCAGCTTTATGAGCGTATTGCAATAGAAGAACAAGTCTGTTCTATTTCAGAGATATCCAGCAATGGCAAAGCTGCACTCTTGCTAAACCATTACCACAGAGAGCACTTACACCAGTGTACTTAGAAAATCTCCTGATAGATCTTCATTAATACCAAATCCATTACTGAATACAGGCATGGATTTTGCTCAGAGCTCACAGTTGTCTGGGGAATCTGCAAATGAAAACATCAGATGGGGATAAAAATGGGAACATTTTATTTGGAACTGTCTTATTTTGGGATCCCTTCACCAAGTCAAAACATGATATGAGAGGTGAGAAGGAGTTGCCCTTAGGATCCACCTCCTCCAGTGAGAGCACCTTTTAAAAACAAAAAAAAGATCAAGCTAATGTTTTGGTTTGAACCTTCAGCACTTAATTCTCACTGTGACCTCTAATGCTGGAGTACAGCTGGGATATGAGAACCACAGTACTCTTGTCAGTACTGCATGAGCTGTTATGGAGAAGGGAACAAAGGTTGCTCAATCTCTGCCAGCAAACATAGCACAAGGCTTGTTCTTGTGTGTGCCAGCATTTACTTCCCACAGCAGAGAATCCTTTCCCAAACTTGATGTTTTCTTGCTTTGTTCACTTCAACTATGTTTCAGGCACCAGGATATGCTGGGTTGTGCAGTCTTTGTCATGGGAAAACAGGCTGCAGCTCCATGTTAATTTAAGCCTGGCTTCTAGTCCTGCCAATGAAGGACCACTCTATTTTGTATGACACCAAGGAGCCCTTGTTAATCTGCAGCTTCAGCATGCAGCTGAGGTGGTTGCACACATTAGGTCTCCTGACCAGAACTAATCAACTGTGGCATTTGCCAACACAATGAATTCAACTCCTAGGCTGATTAGTCAGGTTTTCCTTGAAGGTGATGCAGCATGGAAGAGAGGAATACTTGCAAGGACTTTAGGTGAGAGCAGGAGGTTGGAGCTGAACAGGAGTCAACTGTGCATGACAAGCATCCTTTTGTTAAATCTTCCCCTGAGCTTGGTGCTATGCTTCCACTGACGTCCAAAAAGCTGTGCGGACAAGAAATTTTAGATGGATATCCACATTAGTTATTTTAGATACCTTTAAAGGATGGCTGTATTTTACCTCAGAATGCTCTGAAGTAAATTAGAATTAGGAGCATATAATACTTCTACCTGAGCATTAGTGTAGTCTGTTGTTGAAATTCATGTTTTTGAGCAAAGGTACAGAGGTAGACAGATGTCTAACTTTTAATGAATGGTGATGAGACTTAGCCACCTACACTGCTTAGGCAGTTTTTTAGACTCCCCTTGATGTGTCTCAATATTTTGGCCCTAACTACCTCTATACAGCTGGCCCACACTGGCTGGCAGTCTATGAACTAATATCATTGATGTTTATTGACTGGAAGCCTTTGAATATTTTGTTTGTGTAGAGTTTATTTGAGCAATACAAATTCCTATTTGGCAGGCAGTTTGGGTTCCCTCTGAAGGGGCCTGTCTGCAATTGATGGTTTTACCACTTTAACTACAGTGGTATAATTGAAACAGTAACACAGAAAATACTCGAGGGAACAGGCAATTACACTGGTAGCAAATTGTTTATATTGGCCTAGCATATTATGGAACAGAATGAATTGTACCAAATAACATGGTTTTCTATCAATACATTAGTCTCAACGAGGTGTCATCCATGTAGATTTACTGGCCTCAAGTCCTCTTTCTAACTTGTTTAGACATGTCAGTACAAAATAAAAGCTATTAAATTTAATAGAGTTCCAAAGTGAGTGACATTTCTCCCTTCTCCTTCAAAATCTCCACATCTGGCAGGTCTAAACTTTCTGTTGATACCTGCTTGGTACAGAGATCATTTTTAATAGACCTCTTTGACTTCACAAGCTGTGAGCAATGTAATGAACTCACTGTAGTGTAAATGAAGGCAGAGTGTGGCTCTTCCTTCTTATCTTAGCTGCTTTGATGGCATGGAGAAGATAAAGAACATACTGTTGCTTGTAATGCTCCATGCGAAGAAAGCAAAGAATTAGCACTGCATTACCCAAACCTTTCCCTGTGAACTACTTTGAACAGGTCTTTAAGTTGCTTTGATTATTTTTGTTTGTTTGTTTTCATCTGCTTTGACCTTAGACTAGTCAATGTCTGGAACAGCTGGAAGATTTCAAAGGAAAAATGGAAAGCAGAACAGGCATCTTGAGCAGATTTTGCCTGCCTGGATTTCCAACATGCAGTAAATGAGCCTGTCTCTGTGCTACTGTCACCTCCTGAAGACCTGATGCTTTTCCAAGAGGTTGGAGAAAACAAGCATGCAGCAAGGGGAGGGACAACAGTGGCACACACAGGTTAATAGAGAACATCAGAGTATAAATGCAGAGCAAGAGCCACAGCTGACCTGTGCAGCTCCATCCCAGGCTGCCTGAGGAGAATATTGGGCTGGGTATAAAACGAAGCCCTCAGCTCTCCATGTTCAGTTTATGGCTGGTTCATTTAGTTTATGACAACTGGACAGCACAGTTGTCCAGGCCTCTGAAGATCCCTTTAAGGTTTTTCCCATGTTCTCTCCAGAGAGGCAGATAGAGTGGAGCCATGGCTCATGGCTCTGGGAATTCTCCTAGGCATTGGCTCATAGGGTTTATACAATGCTCTGTTCCACCAGGCGATATCTAAATCTGTTAAAAAATCAGTCTTGCCTTCTCCTTGATGCCCAGATCCTTTCTTCAAAAGGGCTATTGGCTCCTAAACCACTTACTGTCTTCAGTCCTGCCCATCCATCACCCATTGCTATGCTGAAGACTCCACATGTCTGTTTACAAAATGTTCAAACAAAAAGGAATTTGGGAGCTGGCCTGAAATCCCTCCTGTGTGCTCTTAGCTGGCAGACCTGCACTTCTCTCTGTAGATTGCAAAATGTTTTATAGCTCCTTTTCTCCTTTTTTCCCAACTTCCATACGCTCTTTCCCCAACTCCTTGCTCTCTCCCCTGAGATAACTACAGTCACATAACAGATGAAACCTTAAATGGCAGGTTTGAGGGTTTTCTTGCCTTTATATGCTGTGTACTACACAAGTGCACTAAGCAATAAATTCTCCTTAAAACTTGCCCTGCCCATAGCATGGGATGCTTTTCATTTCACCGGTTGTATTTTACCTGCAGAGACTGCAGCTGAGGTTTCATGTGAAAAGCAAAAGCTGCGTGAGTTTTGAAGTTATTTAATGGGTGAGGGAGTAATGCTTCTGAGTGTTTTCCACAAAGAATGTTTAAAACCTTTTGTAGTGAATGGAAAGTCTGAAAAGCAGCCATCTCCCAAACAGAATCAGATACTAGATTCTGATCACACTGAGACTTTCATCAAATACAGCCAAAGGGGGATTAGACTGGAACTGGTTTTGACAATATGGGCAAAGTTGTGCAGGTAAATAGTAAATCTGTAAATTAACAAAAAGTGACCTGTTCCCTAATAGTATCCAAAATGGGCTAACATTTGCCTCTTACAGAGCACCAGGAATATGTTTTCTGCTGAGAGTTTGACCAGAGCTACAGCATCATATAGAGTCATCAAATAAAACTTTTATCAAGAGCTTCCTTTTTTTCATTAACTATTGGGCATATTAGCTTTCTTACAGTATGTTACTATTACATCGCTATGTGAAAGCTTTTGCTGCTGTAAAATATTAAGGTTCCCTCCTCAAGACTGCAGAATTTACACTGCCTCTTTCTTGGTGCTGAGAGGCAGAAGTTCATTCTGCACACCAAAGCAAAGAGCACCACATGGTTAATTCTGGAGTCACCAAGTTCATTCTTCTCAAACGTTCACAGCGGCAAATCATTGTCAGGGCAAGATGTGGAACCTGTCACTTCAGACAGCATAGTTTTATGTCTTAAATGTAAATGGAGCTATGTGGGGCCCTAGACCCAACTCTGTGTGTTGCCATGTGGAGGAGTCAAAGATGAAGTCTGCTCTCACTACTCCACCAGCAAGTAAAATAATCTGCATATTTCAGGGAACCCTGTTCACTTAAGCAGGCAAGAGCAGAGGATCTGGCCCTTCACTGCGAGCTGTTCCTCTTCTGATATTCAGCCCTGCATGGAGCCTGAAGGGTGTTTTACTCCTTTTTAGTCCTAGTAAGGAGCAAATGGAAAGCTCTCTTTTTTCTTCTTGACACCCTGACTGTCTCCCATGATCAACTCCTCTGTGTCACCACTTAAATTCTCTTCCTGCTCCCTGACTCCCCTTTGCATCCGATTCCCAGCTTCTCCCCCATTGTCCTTCTCTCCCCTGTCCCCGGGACACCTGGCTCTTCCTGCTGACCTGCTCCTGATCTCTACAGTGGCTGATGTCCTCAGCACCAAGTAAAGATGGACAGCCACTGTTTGATATCCCTGTTGCACATAAGTACATTTCCATATTTTGAGGAAGCCTGCTAAAATCCTGTTCCTCCCTTAGCAAATTGAGAGCTAACACCAGCTGGTAACAGCTTGCAGACACAACTTGCTGACTGGGAAATATTCCTGACAGCAGCAAGAAAGCTCAGATTATCAATCCTTGATATCATGAAAACTTTAAATCAAATTCTTTCTAGCATCTGGTTACTGATCAAAGCAAATCCTTTAAAAAAATGAAAAAAGGGAAACAAGAAAAGGAAAATTAAAAAAAGGGAAAATGCTTAATTATTTCCTGATAGACTTAATAACCTGGAATTAGAGAAAGCACTTAAATAAAGTTAGGAGACTGACTCATGACCACCAGTGAAGTGTGCATCAAAGATCCTTCTTAAAATAAGCCATACTGATTGCCTTACAAAGGATCCCACCAAGCCAGTTACAGAGCACCAGCATCCCCTTTATATCCCTCAGCAAGTAGAACATCCCTAAGTTTATATTCCAGTTTAACACAGCAGAAGTGATAAATCCCCAAGTTTTATTAATAACTTACTAGCCTGCTGCTGGCTGAAGAAGCAGCTTCAGGGTGACCTAAAGGCAGCCTGCCAGGACTACTGAGGAGGTCATCAAGAAGAATGACCCAGGGTCTTGAGAGTGGTGCATGGCTAGAGCACATGTTTGGGTTAGAAACTTCCTGAGATCCTTTCCAAACGGAATTGCTCTAATAATCCTGGGAATATATAAGTATCCTCAAACAACTATTTCTATAACATTGGGGATCCAATCCTCAGATCTATTCTGCTATCACCTCATAGGGGAGGTATATCTCTCTCATAGGAGACAATATCTCCTTCCCATTAACTGGATTTTCATCTTTGACATCCTGTCCACATCCTTTCCATGTCTCCTGTTTTGCAAAGTCCTTTTCTTTCTCTACACTGTTCTTATCAAGCCTTTTTTTCTTCATGTCTGTGGCTTAGGACTGTTTTCTGTATCTTTCTGAAACTTTTTCTCCCAACATCACCTGCCATCTTTTGTTTGTCTAAGCCACACAGCCTATGGCAAATTGATTTACAGATTATTGCCTTCCTATCTCAGGGTTCCTGACCTCATAACATATTTTTCTTGTATTTCTTTATTAGCATATATTCTCACATTAACAAGATCAAATTTTTCCTACCCATAAGGTTGCATATAATTCCATAATTTAATTTCTTGCTGTCCTGGGTCTTTACGACCAAGTTGCTTTCTTTTCTTATGGAGGTTGGTTTGGATTCTGCTGTTACGAAGCCTTCCAAATATATTTCTGGGGCAAATGACAATTTTCCATTTTATGTTCCCACTATTTATACATATATCATTGTTTCTTGTGGCCTATAAATACCATTCCTAAGGAAAAAGCAGCCTCAGCCTGGGTGTGAAGGTCCATGCAACAGCTGCTGCATAGTGTAGCCTGTAGCACATTCCCTGCAGTGAGTGGTGCTGGTGTTTTAAGTGTTCTCAGTAAATCTCTGCCTGAGTACTGACTGTGCTTTCCTAAGGGTTGTTCAAGTCAAGAGCATTGCATAGATCTGAGTAACAGTTGTTGGAAACAGCTACAGAAAGAATGTTACCTGAAATGTTACCTACAGAATGTTACCTACAGAAAGAGATAACTGAAGGATACCTGGATTTACTTCTGACAGCAGCCAGGGAACAGGAGCTGTTCCGCTTCTTTATGAGGAAGTTTTTAAGTGCAGTTTTGTGTAGAAGGTTATTGGCTCTAGCAGGCAGCTTAAAAATGATCCATCTATATTTTGTATTGAACCCCGATACATATGCAGATATATGTACACATACAAAGGTATATATGTACACATACAAAGGTATATATGACTATATGTGTATATATGGTCACTGTCATAAGTGTGCATTGTTTTACAGATGCCAAGTGTATGTCCCTCCTTTAACACTCAGGCACAACATCAGTAGTTTTCAGTATCTGTAAATTGACATCTTCTTTAAACTGTCCCTTAATTTTTACATTTCCTGGAAGGTAGAAAGTTGGAAGAATTATATTAATACACATTCATAAAATTATCCATTCATGACAATTAAGTACTGGCTTACCGGGTGAAAGATGTAGTGTTTTGGAAAACAAAATCTTGTGTTGCACTACACAGTTTGAGTGATGACACTTGAGAGGTACTTAGGATATACTTGGGAGGATGCTCTGGAACACAATAATGCATGATTGCTTCTGCTGAGGTCATAGAATCATCGAATAGTTATGGTTGGAAAGGACCTTAAGATCACTCAGTTCCAACACCCCTGCCATGGGCAGGGACACCTCCCACTAAACCATATCACCCAAGGCTATGTCCAACCTGGCCT
>JAOEHX010033865.1:0-22907 GCA_025448015.1 Bolborhynchus lineola | reverse complement strand
CTTGTTCTATCACTACAGTCCCTAACAGCCAAAATAATTAATTTCAGAAAGTTACAACTGCTCATATATCGACTTCCATAATGAGCATGGAACCGAGTGGGAAGACACTGGCTCCAGTCGGAGTATTTTATTTGTGTTCTTCTCACCAAAGCCCCAGATTTTCTCCCTTTCCATGGTCCCACCCCTATGAGTATTCACATGTGAAATTTGTTTTCTTTTAGAAAAAATTCTCTTATTCCTTTCCAACTTTCAGGCTGTTTTCAAATGACTCCAATTAAAAGTGCTGTGACAGAGGTAGACTTCAGCAAGATGTTTTGCTCCCTTCGCATTTGTCCTACTTGAACCTGAAATAATGTTGCCTGAATGTGGATATCCTCAAAACCCATCCAATTACAGTGAAAGCTGCAAATCTACAGACCCTTGTGCATTCTCACTGACACAAACAGTATGATTTTTTGGGCTGGCAATCAGGTTCACAGCTATTTATTATCACCAGCTCTTTGTTGTTTGATAATACTGTGTTTCCTTTGCCCCCTGCAAAGCAGTGAGAGCCACAAGTAGCCCAGAATAAATGGCTGGGCAACTGTGAAGAAAATCCAAGACAGAGATTGATTCCCAAATCTGGCAGGTGGTAAAGAGGGAGGGGAAAGAGGAGAAAAAGGGAACTGTGTCACGTTAATCTCTTGTCCAAATTACTCCAGGTACACTAGTATTGTTCTCCATTAATGAAATAGCATGTAGTTTCAAGGCAATGAGAAATGGTCCAGCGGATTGGTCTCCGTGAAGAATGCAATGTCCACAGGTCCATTCCTCCTAACAAAAGAAGGAAAGAGATTTATTGTAACTCAGGTAGATTTAAAAAAATGCAATTTCTGTTCATTGAGTATCTGGGGAGCAAGGGCATGGCTGGTCAGCAGTGGCAAGCTCCTTCTCCCAAGTTCACCAGCCATCAGCTACAGGACATAGCTTTGAGTGGCATGGTTTAGTGTGAGGTGACCCTGCCCATTGAAGGGGTGTTGGAACTAGATGATCTTAAGGTCCTTTCCAACCCTAACTATTCTATGACTCTATGATTCTATAATTAATTAGGTATCTACTCCAGGACCCCAAGAAGAAGGGTTACTGGCTATGTGTGTGAATCTCCTCATAGAAAAGTTCCAATAAATGATAGTCTGCCTCTCATCAGCCTTCAGATAACAGAGAAACACAATGGAAAATCCTGCATACAGCAGATTCTCAGTCCTGACATTTCTTTGAGTTGAATCACTAATGACTAATTCCTAGCCAATGAATCAAAGCAGTTGTGCTGTATTAGACGAACTCAACTTACAAAAAAGTATATAAAAACCAGGGTTTTTTCTCAATCTTTGTGGGGGAGGGAGGGATGAAACCAAACAGTAATTTTTCCAGGTAGCTCATTTATAATGAACAATTTGATTAGCTCCACATTTGTGCTTCCTGGCTTTTTTCAGGGTAAGACAGCTGGCTTGTCTTGAAAGGGTGTTTTAATGCAGAGTTCTGTATTGATATTATGTTTCTTTTAGGTGCTGTACATCAATACTTCAAACATGCACTTCTGGCAGGCAGTATGAGCAAGGCCTACTTTTTTAATGCAAAAGATCATATTTCCAAGTGTTATTTAAAAGCATGCATTACTACATTTTCTGTTGGGGAAAGAAAAAGGAGGGGGGAATTAAATAAACAAAAACACCTGGCAACCTCCATTGTTGGTATAGGTCAAGCAGGTCATGAAAAGGCATTTAAACAGATAAGGGTTTTTCCAAAATCTATCAATAGAATTCCTACAAATATCAGCATTTTAAATAAAAATTTAAACAGTAAAGGCTTCTGAAAAAAAGCCAGAAAAAGCAAGACTCTAAATGCCTTTCCTGGAGGAAACAGAATGGGAAGCAAATAAACTGGTGCTCACTCTTTACATCATTTACAGTGATTTGAAATGGCCACTTTAAAAATAATATAAAGTTATAGAACAGAAACATGCATATCTTTATATTTGCCAAATTTGGCCTGAGTAAACAATGATGTGCTTGGAGCAAGAGACTCTAAGTGTTGCTTCCACAAGATCAAATCCACCTCTGGGAAAAACTATGGAATCAGCCATTACTAGAGAAGTAAATAACAAATAACCTACAAAAGGAAAACAAGACAAAGATAATGACAGTGAGAAGGTTTTGCAAAACTGTGATGAGATGGACGATTCAGAATCTCGGAAGGTCATTTTGCCTGGTGACTTACCAGGTATGTGTCTCCTCAGGGCTTATGGCTAAACATTGCAAAGTACTGTTGTGTTTGAGGCAGAATGAGCATATAAACCATTTTTTGAGGGGTAATGACTAAATTTGGCAAGGGAATGAGTACAGGTACTTCAGCAACACACTTCAAAGTACAGGACAGCAGCTCAAGGAGAACACATAGATCAGAAGTGAAGTCCAAAGGGGCCAAGAGCTTCAGGTGTCAACCACAATGCAGGAAGAACATGGTGGGCATAGGAGAAAACACTGCAGGGTTCATCTCGTGAACGGTGCCAGTAGTGAAGTCTGAGCTCAGTGTCAAACAGCAGGGGCCAAAAATTTACTCAGGCAGTCTCAAGCAGTTCAAATAGATTGCTAATACAGTGGCATGAATAAACCACCGTTTGGCTCAGAGCTGTGAATTTGCACTTTGTCACAGGTTTGAATTGAATAATTCCTCCAAAATAGACTGCTAGGCTTAGACAGTGTTTCCTTGTATATAAAGTATTTAGTTGAAAGGGAATTGAAATGGTGGAGTGAAATACACCCAAACCAGACTGAACCCACAAAGTCTTGGTTGGATATCCAACTTTCAGGTATTCAAAACCAAACAACTGATCTCTATAGAAAGTGCTGTTTCTGACACATCCATCTGCAGTGCTCACAGCCTCAAAAGTGATGCAGATGCCAACAGTTTAGTTACAGCATCACTAAAGATAACAGGTAACTTACTGGTGACAATTTAATGTGAGTTTGAAATAGAGACATGTAATCTATTTGCCTGTTGACACCTACTCATGAGTCACCAGACCATTGTATAAATTCCTGCTCTGCAGCAACAGAAATTTTGCTATTGGCTTCAGTGGGATTTTATCCTGTAAAATCAAAAATCGCTAGTAGCAGCTATTGATAGCTGGAGCATTCCATGTCTTGGTTTCTTGCTAACAGTTGCTACCTAAGAATGTTTCATGACTTGGTTTCTTCCCCATCTTTTGGTGGTGACTTTATTTCTAACATTTAAAAGTACTGTTGCGCTTTTAGGAAGAATGCACATATAAGCCATTTTTTGAGGGGCAATGACCAAGTTTTGTATGGAAATGAGGACAGGTTAAAAAGAACATCTGGCTTCATTTTGGTTAATTTTCCCATTGTAGATCTACTACATGACTTCTGTCCTTTCAGATTGTCAAAAAATCCAAGCTATCACATTTTTTTGCCAGTTGTGGAGGATCCTGATCTTTTTTCCTTCAATTACACATGACTTTATGACATGTTGTCTGGAAGAATGGTGATACCGACCATCTGTGGAGGAAGAAAGTGGAAATTTCATCTGTGGGAGACTTGTCACCAGGTCACTACTGCAATGTCATTTTACTGGTAATGTGCTTTGCCAGATCACTTCATGTGTGGATGGGTGGGAACTGAGGAATGAAGTAATTGAGAGTTTATTTTGGCTCCATTAATGATAAAGCTCATCTAAATGTTGTTGTTGATATTCAGATGTTTCTTCGACTTGAGTTAATGACATTTATCCTTACACGAATAAGCTGTTTCTTGAGAATTTTAGTGTTCAAGCCTTGGAATGGCTTGAACATTGAACATCCAGTCCTGTTTGCTTTTTGAAATGCCATTACGCAAAATCTGAATTCGAAATCTGAATGCTTTAGTACATTTATTTTCATAATATCCTGTGATCTCTGAAAGGTTCTGTAGAGAAAATGCCTTCCATTTAAACAAGTCTTTGGTTACAAATCTCGTGATGATGGATCCTGTGGATTCTGAGGTGATGGTAGTTGCCAGTGTAATCCTCCCCATTACTTTGAGTATACAAAAACAATTCACTCAATTTTGACTCTGTGCTAATGAGACCCATGTGACAGAGTAGCCAGATTGTTTCTAGAAAATCCTTGAAATAGCTGGTAACCTTCCCTAATACAGTGACCATAGGGTTAAATAGCCTCAACTCAAATTTAACAGCAGTTTACAATGTACTGTTGCACTTTTACATAAATCACGCAGAATTTCTTGGAACCCATGACTTGCAGTCTTGATGTACAAGCTCTACTCTTCTCGTTCTTCCCATAAAACATGTTCAAAGTTCAAGCACGTAACTCTTGAAATCAATTTTATTTGCTATGGGCAACTGGAGGTATAATTTTTGAAGGAAGCTAGACTGACTTAATTGCTTCTTGTATCTCCTGAGCCAGTTCCTGATTTTCATGGGTCTTTAAGCACAGGACAAAATTGTTCAGAAAGGAAAAAACTTCCACAGAATAAGTAGGACTATTAGAATCTTTGGCCCCTAGTGACTAAGCTGTGCAGTGTTTGTCTATCTTACTCTAAATTTTTGTTGAAGGACTTCCACTAAAGCCATGAGGTGTTAGCTTTGCTAGGAGTCTTGCAACAACTAAATCAATTTAAAAAAACCCAAGGATTCTTGGTGTTCATTTCTATTGAAGCATGTTTTCAATGTATGTTTTAGTTTCTAAACCATGTCCAAACAGACAAAATACCAGAACAATAAAACATTCCTCCTTGTTTGCAGAACAATTGGTCTTTCATGGCAAAATATTGGATGAAGTTGAGGCCTATCCTCAACATGCAGCAGGGATCTGTGGAGAAGAAACTACTAAAAATAGAAACGTGTACAAGCAGAGAAACACTACTAGGGCAGGAAAAGCTAGTAATGAGGAGAAACCAAAACACTTGTCTTGATTCTACTTCTCCTCAAGTCTGTAGAAAGACTTGTGAACTCCCACTCAATAGAAGTGAATATCTATGTGCAAAAATACTCCTCAAGGCAGAGAAACTATGAAAATCCTCTAAATGCAGTGAAAATAAAGTAAGTGGAAAGAAAACTTCCCTGCGTCGTACTGTTCTTTTTTCCATTCTTCAGTTTCATCTGGCTGACATTTAATATTGTTTATTATTAGCAAAGCCCCTTTGCTGTAGCTCTCTCAGTTTCAAGTCATGAGAGGGCATAATGCAGAGCATACATGTTTGTCATTAGACCAAAACTGTAGAAATTCAATTAAAATATAACATTTGATCAGCGTCAGCAGCAGAAATACACTGCCATGCCACAAAATCCCTGCAAGACTTTGGCTGCAAGACACTGTTCTGGGCACAGCCAAATGTTACACACCAGAACAGCTCCAGCATGTCTCTATCTGCAGCATCAGCTGGAACCCAGGAGAGACTGATTTAAACAAAGAACTCTCATAACTAGTGCCAAGCAAAGACTGTCCTGCATGCATTTAACTCGAAGATTATAGTACATAGCATCTGCAGAACTCAGGAATAAGCATGAAAGAGCTGCCATATTGAGTCAGACCACAGGTCTAGCTGGGTAAGTACCACATCTCCAATGGTGACTTTTGGCAGTTTTTTGGAATAGAGGATAAATCATTATACATACTTCAGTTTAAAACATTCATCTTCCAGTGATTGCCTTTATGTTTCAGTGTACCAAACACTGGGGAAACTGATTCACAGACACCCTTCACTACACTGTGTGGGTGTAGCCTCTGGGAGACTCCCAAGCCCTTTGCAGTTGGAGTTGGGTTTGGGTTTTTTTCCTTAAGAATTAGACACCTGGAGGGGAGAACAGTGAGGCTAAATGACTTGAAAAGTGTAGGAAGATTACAGTTGAAAACACAACTGGAACTGCAGGAACTGGCTGAACTTTTCAGTCCTCTTTGAGAAGCTGTAGAAAACTACAGAGCACTGATAGTAGCAGGAGTCTAGACAAATTGTATAAGGTTCAATGAAAATTTCTCTAACATCCTTATGTGTTTTTTTTTTTTTTTCCTCTGTAGATTAGTAATCTATTTTGGGAGAACAGAATATTCTCCTTTATATTACATCACTTTTTTGTTTGGTTGGTTGATCTGCAGGTCTGAAAAAAAATACTAAGTATATCTTCACAAATGATGCTGAAGACCCCCAAAAGTTTCACAAATTAAAGACTATATGATCTGAGGTTTGTTTCTAGACACCATCCGATATCTAAGCCTATGGGACGAGACTGTGCATGAAGGACCTCACAATAGCTGGGCATTTCTAGATGCAACATTTTTAATGGAATATCGTAAGCGTGTATTGTTCTGTCAAAGTAAAACCCTTTCTTGAATTATTGAATTATGGTGATGTTTGTGCTTAAAAGATGGTTTCTAAATGTCATTCAGCTTTTCATGCAGAAATAAGTACAGATCTGATTTTTTAAATGATGTTTTGATCATAAGCCAGTCATATTAACATAATTCCACTCCACAGAGCAACTGAGAGGCTCAGTTTTCCTTCCAATCTAGAACAAGATTTTAAACCCGAAGGCTGGTGCATATCAGAACTGTCGCTCTCTATAGCAGGATTGTCCTTGCACTGTTACTCCTTGACCTGCTGTCAAATGCAAAATCAAACACCTGTGGCAGATACATAAAGCTATATGTGTGCCACTGTTGACCCATCTGCAATATATTACATCCTAATTTATTACTATGGGTGGTTTTCAAAGGGGATTCATTAGTCAGAGTCCACTGCACAGTTAAGAAGCTGTTTTTCTTCCCACCGTTCTAATCTTCTTCTCAGGTTTCTGTTTCCTTTCATGCTATGGCAGGGATATTAAGTGCTGGTGAGAAAATATTTGGTCCAAAACCAGTCTGTTCTGGGCAATTAATGTGGGTGGTGAGCAGCACCTGCCCCAGATTTTGTGGGTTGGATAAACCATAAGAAGTGGTTAATTATCTGCCATAGCTCATCTCTGCTGAGGGGTGGATTTTCTCATTTATACAGATTTCCATGATTTCTGGCATTGTCCTAAAAGAAACAAAGGAATAACTGTCTCTTAAAGGAACAGTCTGCGGGTTAGATCATGAATTGTAGGAGAACATATGATGGCTGTAATAATAGTTGTTAATACAGAATACTGCATCATAGGGATACAATCAGGAAAAGATATACCTTGTTAAGGTTCACGTCCTCATCCAGGTTTTCTCTGGGGGTTGCTTTCATCTCCTTTCCAGACAACTGCTAAAAAATCAGCTACAGTTTTCCATGATAGCAGGTTTTAGGTTTGTGGTTTTATTGTCGTATGAAATTTATAAAGCTTCAAAATGAAAGTACAAAGAATTACATTTCTTCTGCTAAATCTCTCCTTCTGCTCAAACTAAAGCCATCTCACCAGGTCTGGCCTAGCTGCAGAAATAAAACAATAGTCATATGTTTTTACCTAGGCTGGAATTGCTGAAAATTTCCTTCCTGAATCATATCTGAGTTGAGACACACATTCAATATTCACTGTTTTAATATAATATGTGGAGCACTTCTGTTTTTCTCTAGGGAAAACCACAAATGCTGCCCCTTTATACCACAGATTAGCAGTTTATGGAGAAATCCAACGGCTATATCATGAAGTTGAGGGTACTTAGAGCCGTTTGTGACATGGTTTTTGAAATCCTCTCTGTTTCGTTCTGCCACCCTGGGCACCACTGCACCAAATAAAAATTTTTGTTATTTAAAATATAATCAAAAAGCTTATGCTGCTTAGCCCCAGCTTGTCACTTGAGGTTTTGATGATGAACATTCTTTGACATCTGGTAACAAGTTGCAGCTCCTGTCTGAAGAAGTCCCCCTGAGTTTAAAGGCTAATGGTATCAAAAACGAGGCTGTCTGGTTTATTGTAAGACTGTTTGGTTTAGATCAGACTCTTTGATATAAGTGAAACTGCTTCATCTGGGAAAGGAAATGACTTAAAAGTGATGAAGCAGTTCTTAAAGGGAGTCAGTGGGAGAAGCATACAACTGGGCTGTCTAGCATACTGCATTTAATTGGATTTGCTGTTAACTCATCTGACGGTGAAAGGAGAAAGAGCATTTCATAACAGCTTTTATTATGAAGTTTGTTAAAAATGAGGAAATAAAGTGGGTGGGCAGAAAGCAATGATGCAAACAGAGGAATTTTCACTTTATCATATCAGTCATCACTTTCTCTAACAGCAGAACTTCCCTGACTCAGACATGTTGCGGAAACTGGGACAGACACAAATGAGCTGTGAGCCCCCACCCTGCTCATGACACTGAATTTCTCCCTCCTGCCTCCATCTGGGAAGAGGTTTGTTTCCAAAGAAAACTACCCAGTGTCTGGGGATGACTGATTCCTCCAGACACAAAACTCTTCAAGTTTTTTGCGTCAAGAAAGACACTCCCTAAGTGGTTCCCCCTTTACACTCCTGCTTCAGCCAGATGTGTGCCCCCACATCATTGCAGGACAATGTCTCCACCCGGAAGCCCTGCTGATGGATCTTCAGATAGCCAGACCAATGTTCTGGCCCACGTGTGGTTCACAAGCAAGCTTCAACCAGAGTGTGCTGAGGAGCCCAAGAGGGGCAATGCTGTAGGGAGTCTTCAGGATTTATAGCAAAGCAACATCCTTCTCTGTTGCTGCTGAGCCCCACATGGCCTCACCCAGCTGGCCCTATCCTGTGTCCCAGCTCAATGCTGTCTCCAGCACTGGTGACTAAATTGCTTGAGGAATCTTGAACCTTGGGAGAACCTGAGGCTTGGACATAGTATAAGGAAGGTCTTTTGTCTTGACCTTCAACATTTATGGCATGTCTTGATAGTCTTTTACTATAAAGATGAAAGGAGTGTAAGATTTCCAGACAAATACCTCTTCTGGGATAACTTTTACTCCAGAAGATGACATTTGGAGGCTGGCTTGATGGTCTGAGTATAGGTACCAGGTACCATTTTAGTCTCCTCATGCTTTCTTTTCCAGCTACCTGTTGGGGCTATGGCCTTTTCCATAGGCCAGCTGGCCTATGTAGGTGCAAGTGTCTCATAGGTCCTGTCACATCTACCTTGAGCAGATGTCTGCCTTGATATCAAAAGCACCTTGTATGGCACTGTATGCATGTTTTGGCAACCAAATTCCCCCATTTTACATTAAGAAGTATCTAAGCAAAATCATGTTTGGAAGTCAAAATATATCTGGAATACTTCCTCCTCTTCCTTGGAAGTGCTACAGACAAGCAGGTGCAGTAAGTTACTGCTGATTACAGACAGTTCAGGAGAGAAAGAAGTGAACAATGAAACTGGATACTGCCTCGTGAAAATTATGTGCTTTATGCTTTAATTCTAGCCATGGAGTAGTTCAGCAATCAGCCCATCCTCTCAGCAGTCACATCACAGTACTAACTGTAGAATTACTGGTGGTTTTGTATGATGAGAGTGCCCAAACTCCTAGCGGCCATCAAAGTCCCATTGTGCTTAGGTGTTCAAAGATACACAGTGGTGGATAGCCTGTGTCTCAGCTTCTTTACAATAGGTAGTGGAACAGAGATGAACCAAGGGAGAAAGGCTTATAAACAGAAATATTTACATCACACCATTCCCATTAAAATCACTAGGGAACTAGTTGTTTCAGCACTTTAGTGACTTGGATCTCCATGAGCTGTGGATGCATGGCAGTCCTCTGAATTTTAACTATCTGAACCAGCTGTAAGACATAGTTGAATTTTGCTTTGAACTAGAGACAGCGATGTTTATATCCATCCATCATAGCTTACAGGGGCTTCTGGGCAGTAAGGATGTTCTGGGCAGTAAGGATGTTGTCTCTGTAATGCCTGCCTGTTCATGTTATAAGTCAATGCAGTGTAGGAAATTATTAAGCACTAGTAGTATGTGAATGGCCAAAAAAAAGAAAGGGTGGGAAATTTAAGTGCTAATAGACACCTTATTGTAATTAGGAATAAATAATACCTTCTTTCTCAAGAGAGATACTTTCTGTAAGTAACGAGGAGAACTCTCTGGTGATGTACTCCAGGTATCTCCTGCTCCGGGTGCACTTTTCTCTCTTTCTAGATGTATGTCATGTAGGATCTGATGTTACACTTTTTACATTAAGACGTAAGCCAAGAGCAATGTGTGAATTGTTTTAACTCTGAACAGTCCAGAAAGGGATCCACAGCCATGTGGCTGGCACAGTCTCTTTAATTAATATCCCTTTTCGTCTGCTCAGTTGCTTATTTGTCCCTTCCTCTCCTCAGCGCAGGCAAGGGAGCACCACATGGCAGGGGACAAATAGGACATCTGTCATTAGGCATCTGAAGCTCTCCTCCATATTTTCTGGGTTTGTTAATAACAAGTCAAGCATTACAGATCACTGGTCACTTCACTGCAAGCTCCTGGGTGGCTTTCTGATCCTTGCTGCACACTGTGAGTGCTACAGAGCAGCAGCTTCCACTCACTATCAATAGCACATGTGGGTAGTTCATGTGTTCAGCCTGTGTTAGCAGGTTGCGGTTCTTCACTGCAACCGTAGCTACCCACAGATAGAAAATTAGCTGTGTTCTTTCTTCTCTATGACTTCTGTGTGCTCTGAGAAGCAATCGTATGTTACACCGGTCCTTCTGGCAAAATAGCCCACAGCAAGTATTCTCTGAATGCTGCAAAGAAACTATAAACTTCTGGAAATCCCATGCTCCTTTGGCTTGAATGCTTAGCAGCTATTCAGGGTTTTCCTGTGTCATTTTTCTATTGGGAGGAGGAGCTGATGGAGTCATGCAGAGCCTTTCTTCAATCCTATTTATTTACCAGGAGTGAGTGCCAGGTCTCCTTGCTCCACACACACACACACACACACACACACTCAGAGCAAAAGGGAGGTGGTTTCCTTGCTGAGAAATCCAAATGTGCCAGAAGCTTTTTGCCTGATTTTTGTTAAATTCAGTATTTGCGTCTCTGGCTTTCTCCTGGCCTTCTCTCTTGCACCTCTCTGCTCGCAGAGCTGCAGCTGGTCCAACAGAAATCCTTTCATCCCATGTAGCTTAGCTGCTCGCAGCCACTGCCATGGCAATTGGTGCCTTTGGCAGGGACTTCAGTTGTCTCAGTTACCTTTGCCCCAAGGAACATTTTGTGTTCCTTCCATTTAATCTCAGTACAAGTTTTTTCCAAAAGATATGCTTTTGTTGCTACAGGAGTGATTGCAGGGTAGTCTTATGGTATATGTTAGAAAGGAATCAAATTAGATCATTACAACAGTCCCTTTAGACCCTGTAATCTATGAATACACCCCTCAGGCTGATAGTCTGATGGCAGTTTTAAAATCTTCCAGACAACCACTGAAATCATAGAAGTAAATTTAGTTTCCAGGAGACTCAGATCAGTCTTCACCTTCTTCTTCTTTTTTTTTTTTTTTAACTAAAAAATATTCTCTTTCTGCACTATGAGCCCAGGTCAGTATGGGCTTAATTAGAAGCACTCAGTAACATCACTGGTCATGAAGGCTGTGGTAGGCTGCTCAAGGATGTGATCGCTTGCATGACTTTCATAGGTATTATTCCATTTTTGTCTCTCTCAGGGCTCCTGGCCCTTCACTTTTCCTTGCACTTCTGTGTATAAGGTTGCACTATATGTAGAGAATAACAGAAAAATATCAGATGGAGAGAGACTTTTGGAGATCCAGCACCCAACCGACCAGCCCTACTAAAAGCATGGCCAACGCAGCCAGCTTCCCCAGGGCTTTGTTCAGCTCAGTTTTTAATATCTCCAAGGAGGGTTAAAGTGTCTTACAGCTCTGTCTGAGCCATCCTCTGGATCCCTCTCTTTCAGATAATCTTTTCCTTTTCCCAGAAACGAAATCATTGTACTGTGTTTCTTAAAAATTGTTCTAGTTCCTTATCATGGCACTTACCTCATGACACCTGGATCTATGTATGAGGTGAGGCTGTATCAGCACCCTACGGAGAGCTCATACCTCCCTTGGGTGAGCAATGCTAACCAATGCTCAGTATAGTCCTTAGAGCCTAGACCTCTCCCATTGCCCTTGCACACATTTATTAAAGGGTGGTTGAGTTCTCTTCTGCCTCTGCAAACTGAGAGGTCTGAATTTGAAACCTATTTCCCTGAAGAAATCAAAACAGACCCCAACTGTCCTGCTCAGCCATTAACATGGTGGACTTCACCTTCTTGCAGATGGACAGGCAGGAGACTGACGTGCTCATGTCCTACCCTGAGCAGCCTGTGCTGAGCCACCCCCTGCACAGCACCAGAAGCAGCCTGGCAGAGCAATGAGACACTTGAAAACCAGGCACATATGTTATTAATGTGAGCTGCAGAGCCCCACCAATAACTCTGAATTTGAGCCACAACACCATAAATGCAGGGTGTACAGTAGTAATGAGCCAGATGGAGAAACAACCTGAAGCTTTGCTGGGAGGCAATGTCCCCAGGGCAGGGGGGATGAACCACCTGGGATGGCTGTTGTGTGGGAGCGAGCCAGTTTTTGGAGGTTTAATCACTGAGGCTGGCAGGAGGTGCAGATGCAGCCCAGCAGCCTTATTCCTCTTTGGAGGAGCCACTAAGTTGGGTTCCCACTGTGCTCCCCACCCTGCTGGCTTTCTGGGGCTGTGCAGTGCACAATCAGGAAGAGAAACACAGTCTGTGCCACTGAAACATGGAAGACAGAGAAATAGATGTGATTTATTTGCCAGCCTCAGGTGGAAAATGTGGTTAGGTGGGGACAACTCCTCCATCCCAGGAAAAGTAATGAGATTTTTTACTTCTTTCACCATCCTGTGTTATATTGCAAATAAATTCTGACAATTTCTGGTTTTGCAAAAGGGAAAGTAAAAAGCAGTTTGGGACAATCAATCATTGTGCTTTGTTTAAATACCTTTGATACGCATTGTTTTGAACTTTATATGGCTGTTCTGTCTCTAATTATAGAGACATATTAAATTAGTAAAATTAATAAAAATTTATAAATTTATAAAAAATAATTTGAAGCTGGCCTTAAAATTTGATCTTGGAAATAAACCCCAAAATTTTATATCAAAATAAAAAAATAAATCCAATTGAATCCACTTATTGGACACCTCCACAGGAAGTTTTAAACTGACAACTTGTCATATTCAGTGCGGAAATGTACCACATTAAAAGTTCCCAAACAGACTGGATATCCCATTGTTTACTCTTAGTCTCCTTAGGACCTCCTCCATGATGCAGAAATGATTATGTATTTTCCTGCAGATGATAAATCACCTATAGAGGTCCTTTGGAAAGGTGGAAAGAACTATCTACCATTTGTGAGCTGGAAAATAAAATAAAACTGATAATAAATAATAGAAAATTGTGTATTAGAAAACCCAAATGCTGTAAAAAATGCTGCGCTCTTATAGGGAAAATAAATGATTTCCTGTTTCAAAATTAGAGGAAGTCAAATAAAAAGCAAGCAAAATATAAACATTTACAACACTTTCTGCCTATCTAAATGTCTTTATTTTAAAATCAAAAGCTGGTCAAAGTGGTTTTGAGATACTGCACACAAGACAACCCCAACAGTCCAAGTTTTTGAGAAAGCAGAAAACCTCATTTTCAGGATCATGTCTGGTTAATGCTCTACCTAATAAACCTCTTCTCAAATTTAGTTAAACATACAATTTATTTAACAGAGAAACTGCACATATATACATTCAGGAGGCTTAACACTGCTTCTGGCCATCTTGTGTGCTCAGGGGACTGCAGCTCCAGCATGCAGTGAAAAACTCACCCCTGCTTTAGTGTTGGAGATCCTACTGCTACCACAGAAAATAAAGAATGAAATTCGTATTCCGGGGCAGAGCCGACGAGGACCTGAATATTCACAGCCTTGGGCAAGAACTTTGAACGGATTCAGGTACCTGCAGCTCTTACTGGGAGAAGCTGGCCACAATTACAAACACACAACAAAGCACATTGCATACTTCCAGGTTCTCAGAAATCTATGCAGCTTCCTAGATGAAAGGTCCATGTACTGACAGGCAGCTGCGAGTGAGTGAGCAAAGCTAAGCTCTCCTAACAGTACTGGAGGACCACAGTGTTGGCTGCCAGCCTGTCTATTCATGTCTCATGACCACCAGGAGAAGCGTGAGCTTACAGTGAGTCTCTCTGTCTCACCACCTGAAGAGAGACCAGGTATTTCAGTCACTTGTGATCATTTCTCCATTCATGGGGAATTTGTTTTGGAAAACTCAGCCACAGTTCTAAAACTTGAGGTATTCTGAAAATCCTGGCCACAGGGAGGAAGAAAACCTATGTTTCTATTCACTGCTTGTTTTGAAAGGATTCAGTCCAAAACACAGAGAAATCCGAAGAGTGATTCCCATTGACTTAGCAGGCTTTGAGTGAAACCCAAAATGCTTAATATTAGACTCCTCAGGATCATATGCCTGTGAAGCTGGTGAGGAGTTCTCAGGCAACAGACTCTTTTTTCCACAGCTATCCCATGCACAAACATCTGTTTGCTTCTTCAGTTCTCCCACTCTTCCTTTGCAGCCTGCACAGCTGTGGATGGCTCATGCAGGTGAGAGTCAGACCATATCTTTATGGATCCTTGCAGATCAATCTATTCCTTTCCTCCTTCACTTTCCCCACTGGGAGATTCCCACACTGAGGTTTAAACACTCCCCTAGGGACCATTCTCCACAGACACAATGGTGAGTTTTGCCAGGACCCTTCTCTGATGCTTGTCTCCAGACCCATCATGTCCACATAGTAAATCTGGGCAACAACTGAGATGCATTGCACTCTCTTTCCATTCTTCTGGCACTTGATTATAAATGTAGCTGCCAGCAGGTAAATTCAAAACAAATAAAAGGCAGTCATTCACACAGCTGGTAGCTGGCCTGCAGAGTTTGTTACCACAGGAGGCTATGGAATTGAAAAAATAAAGTCCAAAATGAATTGAAATTGGATATGCTTGTGGGAACCTCATCCCACTTTTCACATGAGTTTGGTGGGCAGAGGAAGCAATTCAAGGACTGCAGCACTCACTCTGCAGAGGATTTAGTTGTGATGTTGTTACAGTTCCCTAACATGAATTTTGTTCTAAATGAGTCACAGCTTCAAAGAATAGATTCATGCAAACTATCCCCATAAGGTGGTGGGACATATCCACCTTACACCTTTGAATAAGGCACAATTATGATTGTAAACAACTGGGGGCAGTACCCATAGTAAAGTGTGTTCATCACTTCTGTTTAAGAAGTGCCTGGGAATCCAGACAGGCCACATTCTCCTTCAGCTTGGTGATCTCCAAGTGCTGGTCCTTGACTTTACAATGCTCTACATCAAAGTCCCTTCTGCACTTTCAGATTCCTGCTCTAGGGAAAGGGGGACTAGCTGATGTCAATGAAAATATTCATTTGATCCCTGCTGTCATTTTGAGGCTTCATGAAGATGGTTTTTCTTCCTATAAATTCAAGTCACTCAACACAAGGATATGATCATTTGAGCAGAGTGGTTTATTATCAGCAAATAAAAAAACATGGACTTGAAACATTCAGCCTGAAACATGTTTCTGTTCAGAGGAAACACTCCCTTTCAGTTCCTCCATCTAGCAGTGGTATCTTATTGTCTGAGCAAAACAAAGGGAAGGAGATATGGTTGTTTTTACATTAATTTTCCTAAGAAAACTCTTTTTCTTCACAAGCATCTATTTATATCTGACGCTCTGAATAATTCTCAAAATTTCAGAAAGCTCTTAAAATCAACCAGAAGTGAAAAGAAACTTTCCCTGGGGATGTTTTACTGCTTTCTCAGAAGTGGCTGACCTTGCACTTACTGCAAGTGATAATTTGGTATAAGGTTTCTTTTCTCAGCTTGAAATAAAATAGGAACTCCTCCCACTTCCGTAGAAATACATGTACCAGCACTTAACAGACCAGCAGTCCTCAAAGACCTGGATTTCCTCACACACCACATGTGCTCTGCCCTCCTTCCTTCAGTTTCCAACCTGTTCGGCTCCTTGAGATGCCCACATCTGGTCAGACAGCCTCGCTATGAGAAATGAGAGTGCCACATATGAGAATATTGCCATAGCACCACTTACAACTATAACCTTATATATCCATTTCTGGGTGACATAATCTTTCCTCTGCCTTTCTCTTGCTATATGTTCCTACTGTATCAGATAGTTTTTGAAAAGAACCAGAAATCCCTGCAACACTCCCACCCTTTTTTTAAAGTAAAACAAATTTTCTGCAGAATTTTTCCTTAACAATCTCTGATTTTTCCTGTCACAGGCTCTCATTACACACCCATTGTTTTCACCAAGAGCTGTTTTCACCAAGAGCTGTTCCCTCCCTTGTGCTGCAAACCAGTTCTAGTCAGTGTTTACCACCACTTGCAACACAGAGCTACAGAACAAAATTACTAACCACTTCCATAGGAGTGAACAACTCTGGCTTAGAGGATGATGGACTGCTGGAAGCTACATCTGCTTTCAGGTCCTGCCTCTGTTAGTCTCAGGCCCAAGAGGGGTTTTCCTGCAGTGTAGTAAGCCTGTGAGTTGGGAAGTAGGCTGAGTGCAACACAGCATCCCCTTCTCATCTCTCCATCACTGTATAACTATGCAAGAAAAATGTGACAGGTACTTTCTCTTCAGTGTCTTCAGGCTCATGAGCTGAGGCCCAGATTCACTGCACCTACTATAAGTTGTCAGCTCCTGCTCTTTAAATTACGACTTTCACCATGTTCCTCCTTCAGTTGCCTGGTGAGGCAGCTTGACTGCAAAACCAAGAGCTCGGGCTGATTTTGACTCTAACAATGCTTGTGTATTACTGGCCATGTAAGTATCCTAAAATGGCTGGACTTAGACAGGTGTTTCAATTTGGTATTTACACTGAGGAGGTGAATGCAGGTCTTGGGCACTATACCATTTCCCTACCTGTTAAGGATGCTATGAATTTGAATGTATTAAAGGATTAAAAACATTCAGCTGTTGCTTCATTAAGGGTCCTACAAGTCAATATAGATGTGATCAGTATGTATCATAACAGAGGAAAGCTAATCAATATATACATACAGCATATTATTGTATTACTTGTCAAAATTACCATGACCAGTCCTCCTCCTTAGTACCTATATCAAAGTTTTAAAAGCAGTTACTTTTGGGTAGACAAAAAGAGGTAATGAAATTCTGCAGATACATCAGTTCAATAGAAGATTCTGTTACTCTAATGACTCTAAATTGTAATGATTTTTCAGACTTGAATATCCCACTAGAGATATTTTTATAAAGGTTATCTCATCTAAAAATGGGGTTTGTCACATTTGGACATGTTTCCTCATGCCAATTTAAGTTAGAGAGAGTTTTCTCCTTTGAAACAGAGCTGGAGTTGGAAAGAGATTACTTATCTGCACCACAAAAATCGAGAGCATTTTCAAGGTTCAGGTCCAGGATAAATACATTACTGTGAAGCAGGAAAAGACCAGGACACACTCTTTTATTCACACTCCTTATTTTCTGCTTTATATAGAGGTTGCTTTACCACATCTAGGTCTGGGGAATTAAGACAAAACTCCACAGACCTCCAGAAGGATAGAGATGTGAACAGAGAGCTGAAAGACTCAGCCTCTGAAGAGTTTGCTAAAATGTCTTCAACCATCAGCAGCTTCACTGGAAGATGCAGTTTTGGGGTTACTGAAATTATTCATGAATTCAGCAAGAGAACATAGAGGAAAAAAACTGTGGTGTTTTCTAACAGGATTTTCTTAGCGAAATGCTGAAACTTTTAGCTCTTTTATGGAGAAGAGCTCAACCAGCAAACCAATTTCCATGTTTGAACACTTAAGTGAGGTCTCCAAACATCAAATGAGGGAAGAACGAGACCAAATGCCTTGCCAGAAGCCCATTTGAATTAAAGTATTTAATGCTTGTGGTGGTAAATGTGTGACCCCAGATTCACTCAGAACTGTGCATTTTGCACAAGTCCTTTCTCATAACAATGTGTTACATACCGACGACACCAGAAGGCAGGAAATGTAGGAAACAATAAACTCCCATTGTTGACACAATTCTCTTTCATAAATTAAACCAGACATTTGCTGACAAGCTTGCTACAAATAATATTCAGCAACTGCGACTCCTATTATTAAGGTTAAGAATGTGTCTAGCTAAAACCAATTGCATCCACTATGATGAGGAAGCCTGTCTAGCTAACATCAATTGATTTTATTAAGATGAGGAAGCCTGTCTAGTTACCATGGCCTCAGGCAATCCACCAGGAAATGTGATCTCTCACAAAGTTTTTGAAAATGCCTATCCACTGCTGAGCATCTATTTGTAAGTGAAAGCATCAGGACTTTACCTCTCTAATGAACGTTACTTGGGCAAATAACTTATTTAAATGATGTGACCTCCAAGTTCACAGCATCATCAATGATCCTCTGAGTTTATGGAATAAAAGAAGCAGTAAGAGAGGTGTTGACAACTTTTGTCATGTAAGGGTGGGAAATCTAACTGACATTAGACAGGAATTAAATGCAGTTTGCTTCTATCTTTTGGATAAGCAAGAAAGTCAGAACTCCTTTGCCTTGAAAAAACTGGCCAGCAGTATCAGCCAAGGACACACCTTCTCTAGCCTAGGTGATGCACATGGTCCTATTGATAATTCTCTGGAGCCATTGACAGGAGGAGATTCTACTCTGTCTTTTGGCACTCTTCAGCCTATGGTGAGATGCATGTGCAATGTCACTGGCCAATACTACTTACTTTTCCTGCTCTCTTAACCCCTATTTGGCTGGAATCAGGGCAGGGAGTTTCCCTTCACTTTTTGAAGAAAATGAAATTATTTGCCTTTCTCCTTAGCCCTTTTCATGAAAAACTGATAGTCCTTCAGACTCTGCATCCAAGATTACTGAAACAATAGCAGTAAAAGAATCATAGAATCATAGAATCAAAAGCTTCAGAAGTATCCTCCAGCTATCTCAGACTTTAGGGATCAATGAGTACAGCTGTTAGATTTAGCTATACCGACTGCAGAATTTATAATATTTTTATTGGTAAGAAATCCTAATTTGTGTCTAAGAAAATAATCTGGAATTAGATACAGTGTGATGTTATCCTTTCTGCCTCCAGTTCTTATATCTTCTTTTTACTGAGATGCAGTCTGTTGAAGATAGTCTCCGGTTTATTTGTTCCTACAGTTAACTTGTCTTGAATAAGTGTTATATTTTCCCCCCTCAATTCTCTTGTCTGTGGCAAAGTGGTCTGTAAAGGAAGTTTAGAGACATTGTGTCTTTCAGGACCTTCACTTCAGGAAACATGCTTCTGGTCCTCCCTGCTCCTTGGGGCTGTGACCCTATTTAAGTCATCAGCTGGTACTCTTGCCCGTTGGCTGATTCCCAGCTCCTGTGTGCTGTTGTCAGCCAGCTGCTTCCCCCAGTCCTTTTCAGGACCATGTGTGGCCATATTTAGCAGGGAGGGTGCTGGAATGCCAGTCGAGCTCTCAGAGACCTCAGGGGGAACTCGTCTCAGCCCATGATGCGTATGAAAAGAGAAGGTTGCTTCAAGGGCACTAGGCTGATGTCCAAAAAACAAACAAGGTCAGGAGTGAGAAAGTCTGAGAGGAGTAGTAAATATTTTTGCCCTGTGTTGATGTCGGGCTCACCAGCCTATTCTTGTCACACATCCCCCCCGCCCTTTTTTCCATGGGGGCATAATATTAGCTGTCTTCCCTGGTATTCCAAAATGAGTTAAAAATTATCATCTGCATGCCGGAGACCATTTTAGTCAGCTCTTGTGGGACCCTGGGATGATTCTTATTTGAGTTTTGCTTTAAAATACTTATCTCTCAAAATGCTGCCTAATATTATCTTCTGCTACTAATGGCCTGAAAAAAATCTGTCATTTCTCCTAAGATATAAACTCATAATACTTATTTTCCCTAATCCTACCAACCACAGTTTTATCTAGAAGGGCTTTAGCTTTGTGTAAGTGTATTTTTGCAAGTGTCTTTTCTGCAAATTGTCTTTACCATTTCATTTGCTATATTTTGCCTTTTAACATCTCTGCTCATCTCCCACCAGATTTCAGTAGATGCCCTCCATTTTGTTGCTTGTGGAACTGTACCACTTTGGCCATTCATAAAGCCCTTCCATCAAAAAATTCCAATTAATTTTTTACTACATTTGCCTTCCCCATCCACCCCTCTCATAATCTCAGCTCTTTATCTTTTCTAAATCTCTCTCTTACATATTGAGACTATTTTTGTCTGCCTGTGCTGAATATACTCCCCTTGGTGAGCACTGGTTCCACAGCAACCAGCATCTTCTTGACTGATGGTTAGTCTTTGTCCATTATAATAAGAACTAAAATATGACTACCCAGCTGTGACAGAGTTTCTGCATTTTGGCTATTAATTGCAAATAATTAACAACAAAACGTTAATTGAACAAACACTGCAACCTTCTGTGCCTTTATTTGTTTATTTTAGAAGACTTCTGGCCTACAATGAAATAAATTTGCCTTCTGGGTGTATAAAATGAAAAGCCAGAGTTAGTCCATCTGATTAGTGCCATTCAGAATCACAGCTGGCTGTGACAGAGACTTGTTCCTAGAGTGCCTTTGCTGAGCTCTTGGTCCTAAAACATGTATAAATTGGGCTTCTAGCCCAGACCTAAGTGTGTTAGAGATGCAGAGGGCAGCAAGTGACTCTACCTGTCACTTGCCAGTGAGCCAAAAAGCTGCTGCATGGACAGATGAATATTTAATGGGGAAACACAACTGAAAAGAACAGCTTCTGATTGAGAACTGACATTAATTCTCCCATTATACTGGTACAGTATTATATTTCCTACCAAGCTTGTAGCTTTGAGATGCTTTTTCTATAAAAAATTTGCTTTAAGATTACTGTAGCAATGGTAAACCAACACAGTTTCAAGCCTGCAAAGGCTGCTAAGCCTGCTACAGGGATTAATGAAGATAAGCCAGGCAGAATTTATGGTTGAAAACCAGACACACAGGACATTCCCGAGTCACTTACGTTTGATTGCTTCAACTGAGATAATTCACATGATCTGACTCATTTATTCATCCTCCCATCCTAGAAGCCACCTGGCTTCTTCACCTTCTGTTTCACAGGAGTTTACAATGCATCTGGTAGTTGAGCTTTACTGAGAAAAAAGCCATATAATGGGCAGATGTGCTTTTAATTGAAAATAAAGTCTGCCTTTTTGTTATCAATAAATCAGTGAATAACACAACTGCAAGTGGTCCACTGGTTATAGTAATAACACTTCCATAGCTCTTCAGATTGCTCCATCTTCATGCTGAATAACCTCCTCTAGTCATATCGTGAATGGGGAAGTGTAAGCTACAGAATATATAATTACCCAAGATGAAGGAGGCAGCATAGTATCCACAATATTATCCACAATATATTGATCCTTAATACTTGGTACTTAGGCAGCAGGCTGCATCCAGCAGACAATATAGTTGGCTGTCACCATGAGCTGGTTAAAACTTGTTCCCTTGCTCTGACTGGTTGTGAGAGTCTCTATAGAGGCAGGACTGTCAGCGGTGCTCTAATGACCTAGCCTTGATATTAAACATATAGCAGTGTGAAAAGTATAAGATGGCACACATATATTTTAAGAGTTATAAGGAAAAGTATTTTTAGGAGAAAATTTTGTAACTGTTACCTAGGAAAGACTCTATTTGGACTTCCTGTGGCTGGAAACAGCCTTCAGTCCAAGCCCCAGACATTTCATTGATTCCTTTCATCTTAAAGACAAAAAAGCCCAACTCAGAAAAGACTTTTACAGTATCTCCTGGATGTGTTTTTTGCTGCTTAACAAACAGGAGGTTCCTTGACCACAGAGTAACTCCCTTTCTGCACAGAGATGTTGCCCACCCAACTGCAGTGGGATGAAAGGGAACTCCCTGGCAGCTATAGCCCTTGGAGAAGACAGCCCAGGAAGGGCACTGAAAAAGAGGAAGTTGGCAGAAATCAATCCCACAGTGAGCTGAAATGAAATATTTGTGTTTAATTAAAAACAAACAAACAAAAAACCCCAGCACAAAATCACCTTCCTTTAACAAATCATTTTGATGAAAAGAATGGTAAGCTGCCGCTTCCTCTCACTTCGAGAAAGCCCAAAGCAAGCTTTCCCTTGAGTGCACAAGTTTTTGCCTCCTACTAATGGCTTGGCAAGCAGTGAAATGTGACTACAGCTACTAGCCTACTAATGCTTTATTTGGGAATAAAAGGGACACCCCCATGTTGGTAAACTGGCACCTGCATTGTATGAATAGCAGAGGCCCTTAGCCAGCTTATACCAGGATAATTAAGACAGTGTAAAAGCTTATTCTTGACTTCATAGAATCATAGAATCATAGAATAGTTAGGGTTGGAAAGGACCTTAAGATCATCAAGATCCAACACCCCTGACATGAGCAGGGACACCTCACACTAAACCATGTCACTCAAAGCTATGTCCAATCTGGCCTTGAACACCATCAGGGATGGAGCATTCACAACTTCCCTGGGAAACCCATTCCAGTGCCTCATCACCCTTATAGTAAAGAACTTCTTCCTCATATCCAACCTAAACTTCCCCTGTTTACCTCTGAACCTGTTACCCCTTGCCCTCTCCCTACAGTCCTAATGAAGAGCCCCACCCCAGCATCGCTATAGGCTCCCTTCAGATACTGGAAGGTTGCTATGAGGTCTCCACGCAGCTTTCTCTTCTCCAGGCTGAACAGCACCAACTTTCTCATCCTATCTTCATACAGGAGGTGCTCCAGTCCCCTCATCCTCCTCGTGGCCCTCCTCTGCACTTGTTCCAACAGTTCCATCTGCTTTTTATGTTGAGGACACCAGAACTGCACACAATA
>JAOEHX010033863.1:0-12615 GCA_025448015.1 Bolborhynchus lineola | reverse complement strand
TATCTGAAGGGGGTCTATAGGGATGCTGGGGAGGGACTCTTCATTAGGGACTGTAGTGATAGGACAAGGAGTAATGGATTCAAACTTAAAAGGGGGAAGTTTAGATTGGATATGAAGAAGAAATTCTTTAGTGTAAGGGTGGTGAGGCACTGGAATGGGTTGCCCAGGCAAGTTGTGAATGCTCCATTGCTGGTGGTGTTCAAGGCCATGTTGGACATAGCCTTGGGTGGCATGGTTTAGTGTGAGGTGTCCCTGCCCATGGCAGAGGGGTTGAAACTAGATGATCTTAATGTCCTTTCCAACCCTAACGATTCTACGATTCTGTGATTCTATGATTTATTTATTTATTTATGTTGATGTCTACACTTTTCCTCCTCCATATGAACATAATTAAAATATGGCCCAAAGGATTTTTCTTTAGACATTCCAAAAATTTCACCTATAGTCAGAGGTCAAGTGTAACAAATCACGGCTATTCACACCTGACTCACAAGGGTCACCAGCAGGGATCAGTTGTAGCTAAAATTCAGCTTCTACTGCTGGAACTAAAGGAATACCTAAACTTAAACATTCCAGGATAAAAAGTAATGATGGAATTGAATCTAAAGTTGTGTTCTGCACCTCATTACAAACCAGCATTCAGATCTTCAGTGTCTGTATCTCAGACCCTTGAGACTAACATTCCTGATGCATGATGTATAATGAGTTATATAAATGATGGACTGGCACTTGTGATTAAGTTTCCCTAATGGTCTGCATTGATGAGATTAGCACTTATTATTAAAACTGATTGCACTCTTAATGGCCAAATATGTGTGTTGTTTTGTGTTTTTTTTTTTTTTCTCTTGGGAAAGTGAAAAAAATAAAGAAAAGAGAAAGCAGTTGATACAAGCATTTTCATAAGAACTTACCTGTTTTGACAAGATTAGATTGCTTGATGTAAGAGAAATAAACACTTACATACGCCAGTATAACACAGCAGGGAGGGTATTTGCTTGAAAATTATAGATACCTCTTCACAGCTCTGTTGGTAGGCTCAAACCCACAGTTTAAATATTGCAGTAACTTCATAAGTAAGGAGTCTGCTTGACTATCAGCCAGACATCTTGTTCTACATAGTGAAATAGTTCCACCAAAAAGAATCAGGAGATCTCCCTTCACCAGCAAGAGATGTTATCTGAGATAGCAAAGGATCCTTGTTCAGCTCTGTGGTCTGAATTAATACAAAGGAAGATCTGTTGCCCACACACCAGGCAAATGAACTGTGATATGATTCACTTTTAAATGAATAAGAGCAGAAAGCCTTAAATAGCTTTACATTTCATGCTTTCAAAGACTTAACTCAGTGCAGACTGGGAAAAAAAAAAAAAAAGTCCCTACATTATAGACTTTCCATCCATGAACACTAATTAATTACTTTTCAATAGTCTGATTTTTATTTTTTTCTCCCCGTGGGTGATGGTTCCCACTTAAATCTCTATTATAATTATCCAGGAGAGGGTAGCAGAACTGTTGATGGTATCAGACATGAGAACTGGAGAGGTGAGGCACCATGACCAAAGTATTAAAAATCTAGACTGGTAACTGGTTGCTAAATTAGTTTTCAGTAATGAACCCAATCCAAAAATAAGAACAGTCCTGTAAGTCTTTGTAGTTATCTGCCACACACAAATACTTGTTAACAGTCTGTAAATGAGGAAGCTAAGTTAAAATGAAAGCCTAAGGAGGAAGAGCATTCAAAAGACAGTAAATATTAATGAGCTACCTTTAACCCTTTACAGTGTACGAATTCCACTGCTACATTAAGGAAAGAATAAAATAGAGGTAGAATAAAGGGGTAGGTAAGAAAAAAGAATGAAAAAAGGACATAGGAAGAATGCAGCTTGTACTCCAGAAACAAGAGCCTCATACTTCTTAGCAGTGCTAAAAATACTGGGCACAGTTTCAAGGCTGAATCTAGATGACATTCCTTAATGCACTTTTTTAAATTGGAATCGTGCTGTAGCATCTTATGATTATCTCTAACTTATTTAGTCAACCCGTAGTTTGGCTTTGGAGACAGTAATATGACCAGGAGGTGAAACTGACGCTTGTGATTTTGAGAGTGGGACTTTCTAATTATCTCCTAATATAAATGACTCTCAGAGGGACTCCATATCATGGTGTCAGTATGAGGATAAGTCATGCAGTGGACATTTCTAGATATGGGCTTCATTGACCACCTGCAGTTGAGTTTGGGGACAGGAAGAGAAACATTGTTCCTTTGAGCGTAATTTGCAAATGAGCTATTTCTAAAGGAGTTTTGAAAACAGAATACTGTCAGTACTAAGTAAACTGGCTTACTGTTCTTTCAGAATAAAAATCTAAATGCAGGGTTTATAAGTACCATGAATTAGCAGTACAAGATTTGCATCAGTGTTGTTATTTGTCCAGACGTTGATTCTGCACTTGAAATTAATGGAATTTCATTCATTGATCTAAATGCAAGTGAATTAAGCTTTCAAATGTTCTCAGATCACAGAAATCTGTTCTTCAGAAAAGTCAGATATCCCAGCAGTCAAAACCTCTAGTGCAAATCTAACCTCCGTGGTATTTAGGAAAAAAAAGTCCAAAGCTGACAGCATAGAACTTCAAATATTTTAGAGTTCATAGAGTTCACCTGAAGGTAAGCATATTATACAGTTGTCAGCATCATCTGTCTTCAAGCAGCTAATTTCAGATAGTTTTCCTGTATCTGCATTAAATAAGTGAATACCTTAAAATCTAAGAGCAATTGTCTTGAAGTGTCATAGCAATATATGAATCCTTAACATGAGTACATCTCCTTGGGCATAAAGTACCACATAAGCAAAGACTACCTATACTGTTTTTAGTACATACACACTATAACACCATTAAAGAATGAAGTATTGAAGAGTGTATTTTGGCAGATATAGAAGACTACCAGAAAAGACATTTAGGGCAACAAAACAAAAAGAGAAAAATATTTGTACCTAGAAAGAACTTTTAGTCTGAAGCTGCCTGTAACTTTTGAGAGAATGGTACATTTAGTCTGCCCTTTGAAGACTAGACACATGAGTAGAAAGCTGGCATTTAAGACAATATGCTATATTTTAGTCTGATTTTGATAAGATGATGGAAGGCACATGTGCAGGACTTCAGTACAGTACTTGTGCAGAACTTTAGTACAGCTAGCTGCAGAAATCAGTAGGATCCAGTAGGAAAAATATCAATTTGCATGCACATGTAAGAATAGTTAAATAATGCAAAGAACCTACAAACAGCCTGTGGGTGTCAATGTGTGCAGCAGTGTAGGGAACTGGTGTATGAAACAGGAAATCACTTTTACTTAGTTGACCATTAAAGAAGTAACTCAGGTTCACACTTTTTCATATATTTAAACTGAAAACAGATAATGGATCATTAGGCATATAAATGAAACATATATATATATATTCAGGTTTGGATCATGGTAGCTTAATTTCAGGTGCAAAAATGCTGCTGTGTGTTAAATTTTCTCAATTTCTTTTGCTTCACACAAAGTGGAAGGTATTCAGAAATTTGAAGTCTGAACTCTATGTTTTGATTTGTACCATACTCAGCAATGATGTAAAATTACAACAAAAATAATATAGATTAATCATTCAATAATCATCCTGAGTATATTTAGCCTGCCTGAGGCCCATGATCTTGCTATTTTAAGTAGTTATATCTCAAATGGTGAAGGGCCTGTTCATAAGAAATCTATGCAATTTGGTGAACTGTATTGTGAGGAAAATTAGTAAAAAAACCCCAAATAGTTTAAAATTAGGTTGACAATCTCATGTATTTATTATAGTGTGGTCTGTATTTTGGAAATGAGCAATGACTCTGTATTTCTCTGCTGTTTATTATAGAAATAGCCTTAAGCAATTTAAATGGTCTGCCTTTTATGCTTCAGCTAGCCTTAGGTGAAAGTATTTGTAAACAGGAATATAATTTAAATTATTTTCAGATATTATTCTATACGGAGCCTTTTCAACCTTACAGCTATTGTGCATAAGTAGATACAGGTATATGTGTGTGTGTGCATGTATGTGTGTGTATTTATAAACCCACACGTATATATACCCTTCTCAAGAAAGGATTTGGCTTGACCATGCAGGGTACAACATAGTACAATATATTTTATATATGCATATACAGAGTTTCGGTTAACAGAGAGGAAAAAACAACAGCTTAAACTTAATCAGGATTTTAATCAATTTTATAAATACACATTTGTATAGCATACATAAGCAACAGTCTACAGTTCTTGACAACGTAGGCCTTGCCAGCACAATCACGTGGGAAGTTTCTTCAAAAAAAGAGAGAAGGAAATGGAGAAGTACAAATGGTTAGTTATGAAGAATCTATTCTTCTCATAAAAAAAATTAGGGGTAACAATAGCAGAAAAAGAAGTTTCCTCTGTTCTTTTTGAAGTGAGGCATATGTTTGAACTGTTTGACAGTGACCATATTGTGTCTTGGTTGCCACATAAGTTAGTTTCACTTAGCTCAAAATAGCTCTGCTACAAGATGTTCTAGTTTTGGGGAGTGTTGAGGGATGAGGGTTTTTTTTTTATTGTTTGGGGTTTTTTCCCCCTTTTTTTTTTTTTTATAACTTAGAAGGGCAGAATTTAAAGCTCTGAAATACTTGAAGACAAGGCAAGACACCACAGGGCATCTCTTCATGGAGAGTTATTGGGGATATCTGCGAGAAGAAATCACGCAGATAACTAACATGAGAAGGTTTCAAATGAAAAACTCAAAATAGCAAACAAATCAGGGGGTGAAGAGTGGTACCCAATGAGACCATCAGAGTTGCTGGTTTTGTACTGAAGAAAACAGTAGTTTGCTTTACTACAAGGGAGCTGTTATTTCACTGTTAGTTACAATGTACAGCAATTATGTGCATGCCCTAAAGGAAAGTATTCTTCTCTACCTGGAAAAACTTAACTCCTATTAAAACTAATGCAGATTTTTCACATGCTTAGGAACAGGTGAAAGTTAGCAGGAATCCA
The DNA here is from genome assembly GCA_025448015.1 of Bolborhynchus lineola. Taxonomy (NCBI): domain Eukaryota; kingdom Metazoa; phylum Chordata; class Aves; order Psittaciformes; family Psittacidae; genus Bolborhynchus; species Bolborhynchus lineola. Next base: position 7,574 of record JAOEHX010033863.1, on the reverse strand, counting down.
AATCAAGTGTTTTGCCTGAGGGCTCTTATTCCTTGGAAATGTATTGGAAAGTAGTATAAGTGCAGTTGGAAGCAAAAAAATACATACATGTTGCCAATAATGAGCTTGTTATAGTTGACCACTAATTAACACATCTATGAGGAGTTACCAAGCACTGGGACTGTTACCATTGATGAAAAGTTTTATCTGCTGACTCACCTACATAGTCAGATTAGGAAACTTTTACTAATCTTACTAAACTGAAATTTATCATGCTTTGAAATCTCAGATTTGTTCCTTAATTATTCAAAGTTTTACTTACCGCACAAAGTTCCTAGCAACATCTTTCTAAAGAAGTTTAATTATATTTTACCAGTATCGAAAAATGAAATTAAATATGATAACTAACTGAAATCTTTAAACTATTCTTATAAAAATCAAACATCAAAACTAAAAGTACAAACATGACTAAAAAGGAGTAAGAACCAAGCTGTATTAAAATGAAACTATAAGGCATACTGCAGTTTGCATTACTGCAAATGTCTTTAGTGTAAAATGATTGCTTAGAGCATTATACTATAGAAGCAAGTGGGGTCAACAGAAAGATTCCAGAAGAAATATAGCAAAGGCTCTTAGCTCTAGAAGGAAAATATTTGCTTTAAGAGAAAATAGAGGAAATCTGGTAGAAGAGAGTATTCTGAATACAACATTCATCACTGAATGTCCAAGGAGTTTGGAAATTTTTTCAGAAGTGCACTTCCTGTCAATTAAATTTTAGATAGGGCATAAAGGATAAGGGTAGAGATACATTCTATTGTACGAGGAGGAGTAGCGTGAGGAAAATGCAAATGATGAAAATATGAAGTATCCAAATAACAAGCAAAATATCAACAACTGTAATCCTGGTAATTTGTGAACCAAAACCTGAAACAGTGTAATATTTCTAAAAGACATAAATATAATTTTGAATATCATGAAGAGATATTAGTAAAGTGGTATGGTTGAAATAATATAGAATGCTGTGTTTCTGTGTGGTTAGGACATAAAACTGCATTGCCATATTACATTGCCAAAGTTTGTTCTTGTTGGAATATCCTGATACTGTTTGACCTCCTTGCAATACCATCTTGCCACACTTCCAGTAACCTTGTTGTTTCATTTTAATGATTTCAGCCGTGGGCAGATGAACCAATTTTATAATAGAAATCAATGCTAAGCATAATGTTTGTTTTTGTCACAAGTTTTCAGGGCATCCAGGTAAAACCCTCTTTTCAAATGTAAGAGCATATTGTATATGCAGCTAACACAGCAAAGGAGTGACTGGCTTTTTTCAAACGCCTGGAGTATTGATTTGAATTAAGCAGCTGAGGGTGATTAATGTTAACTGAATATGAAAGCAGATTAGGAAAAAAATCCAGCAGTTTCCACAATAAATTTATTTCTTGATATGATGAACTTGCTTTTAAGCTCACCCACGCATGACTTCAAAATCTTTATGTTGAAAGTTCCCGTAGTGCTGCTGGCTGGGAAAAGTGAAGTGTGTTGACACCAAAATTGTGTTTATTTTGGCTATACGAATCCTCTGGTGTTCTGGAGATGAAGGCAGGTAGGAGAATTGCACTAAGCTAGCACAAAGCAACAAACAACTGATCTGTTCAGAAGTGCTGGCATAGAGATCTGTTGTCAAAAACTGGTGGAATGCCATTCTTCCCTCTGGTGCTAATTTCTCCAGAAGTAGATGACTGGGCTCCTGTTTAGAAGTTATTTTTTAATTAGTTCAAACTTGCTTGACATTATGAGTGTCTTTCAAGAGCTTCTTGCTTGAACTTATGTAATTATTAATGTATTTTGCAAGTATTTGTTGTGGGGAAGGTACTTATATGTTTAGGACAACTTTATGAATGTAAGTACAGGGCAGTTTTGAAGAAGTCTTTGTTGGAGGTTTTTCTATTACATTACAAAAAAGCGTTCAATGTGAAAAACATATTTTGCCAGTGTCTGAATGTAACCACTGAAGCCAAGATAGAGTTCTGTTCCAGGATTCTTGCTTCTAAACACTGTGTCTAAAAAGCTGTACAATGGAAGGCATAGCAGTAAAAATCTAAAAGTCAAGTCCTGTTTTTAGGTATAGTGCCCAGATATGTGGCTTTCAAAGGTACACTGGGTCCATAGAACAGAATCATTGTTATTCAGTTTCTTCAGTTCAATGGCTATTGTTCATCTCATGTTTCTCTCATACTTCTGAGGCTTAACAGTACAAATAAAATTTCATACCAACTAGCCCAAGATGTCAGCATACCGTTTGGATTTAAATATCAAGTTCTGTTTTCAGGAACAATCTAAATTTGAACAGGAGTTTTCTAGCATTTCTGTTTCTGCTCCAGTGAAGCAATTTCCACAAAGTGAAAACATTGCAACTTTTTACATGCTCTGAATTGTAAGAAGAAAATTATTCAGACTGAAAATTATTCTGACTGTAAACACTACATGAGCTGGTTAAAAAGTTGGAAAAAAGGAAGAAAATAATTTATTTTGCTGTGTTAGTACTTCCCAAATTCAAGTAGTATCAGAGAAATGTATTTCTGTAAAGAGGCAATGAAAGAACCCCCCAGACTTTACCTGCTAGAAATATGCAAGTGGGAGCTCATAAATGCAAAATAAAATTTTAGAACTGGTTGTTACATACTGGAGAGAGAGGGATTTGTATGAATGAATGTTTTTTCTTACTTACAACATTTTTATATCCCTCTGACAGTTGCCCACATTCCTAAATTTCCAGTGGTTAATTTTGATGGCAATAGTTACTGGAGGAGGTCATGCACATAATCACTTAAATATCAGGGGGGCTGGAAAGTTCAGTGCCTTTTACAATGCTCTAAATGATGATTCTCCTACATGAATTACCTACAGGGCTTGATCTAGGAGTTGAGCTCTTAGCAAATTTTAACTCTTGCAAAACCTGATCAGAAATAGTACTAGTTTTGTTTTTTTTTTTTTACCCAAGAGTGATACTTACCTGACTGTTAAATCTGGAAGTGTTGCAGTCAAGATCTTTCTTTTCTTGTGGAAAAATTTGAGTTCCCATTTTTCATCTCAGAGGAATTCCTAGGGAATTCCTTGTTCAAACATCATTTATATTTTGCTTATGTCAATCTGTGTTCTGGAATCCACTTCCTGCAAATTCCCATCTTTGGTGTCCAAATATCATTGTACAGTGTCATGGCCTCTCATGAGCCCTAGACACTCAATTCAGGATTCTGAATCCCTTAAAGTGGAAGAGTACTGAAAATGTAAGTGCTCCAAAGATGGGTATTGGGATCCAGAGGTGACCGCTAGAACTCTGGCAATGAGCAGAGAAGCATATTCAGCCCTTCTTAAGTTCAGGCAGTTCTTCTAAACTTGGATCTCCAAGGTAGATACGTAGAAAGAGACTACTACATCCCAAAACAGAATTCAGAATTTTTCAGTTGCCTGTAGTTGCATCTCAACCAAAATCCTTGGCCAAAATCTTGCCTGCATCATTCTGTCAAAAACCAAAACTAGAATTTTGAACAGTTTTCCCCTGTGACCTGCATTTTAACAGCAAGACAAGAATCTCATTATTTTGGAGAACTTCTTGCCAGCTATCCACATGAGAGCTCCTACTGAGGTAGGAAACTTCTTCATTGAAAGGGCTTTCTTGTATAAGGATTCAAAAATGAAAAATGCGCTGCAAACCCCCAATAGATCTAAGTTTCTACATTAAGTTCCAGGTCCAGACACCGGTATGTAAAAATTATGCTATGTTCAGATTTGGCATCAAGACCTTGCTAGGAAAGTAGCTGTCTGGAAATCAGTTGAAATTCTCAACACTACTTATTACTACTCATTAGTTATATTTTTTTTCTCTTTTTTTTTTTTTTTTTTTTCACCCAGAATGGAAGGAATAGAGTACACTTCTTAATAAGTACCAAATTTGTGCATCTTATGGCAACCATCTGTATAGGGGAGGATTTTTATTTTTTTTAATGAGGCTTAGTAACCATCAGAGTCATGTACACCTCAATCACTACATCATCTATATATTTAAGAGATGCTGTGTGAGACCAACAGCAGCTGCTGAAGTAAATGCAAAAGAGACACATATATATACGCACTTATATATCAAATTCTGAAAGCCACAGTTGCTTCATTAACATTACTGAAGGCAAAAAAAAAAAAAAATTTCAATTGTATGGCTGATTTCCCACAGCAATTTACTGGGATATTTGGCAGAAATCAAAAGCTGCAAAATTCACACTGTTTTTTCATGAAGTTAGCAGTGAGCTAAATCCTTCAGCTATTACTCAGGCAAAAATCCCACTGAAGTGAACTTCAGCTTCCCCTGAGGACTGAGGTTTGCAGCATTTTTCTCAAAACAAATAGCAATGTTGAACCTTCAGGAAGTTATCTTTACCAGAGAGTCTGAAGGTAAGAACAACTCTTCAGTAAATTTAAAACTTTTATTTCCTTTGCCCACGTTTTTGTTCCAATAAGACAGATGCAGCAATTTAGGGAAACGGCTCAAGATTGCATGAACATTTATTTTGATTAACAGTACAGAAATGGTCAGTTGATTTCCGTAGGTACTTCATTTTTAAATATATTCTGATGGAAATATCAAACATCTGCCTAGAGTGAATAACTAAATAGCTGATAGCACTTTATCTGTTTCTATTTTAGTTTCCAAAGCCAGGGTCAGTTGAACATCCATGCAGGATCCTAGGTGCTCGTGGAGACTTGGAAGCTGGAAAGATCCAAGCCATATAAGATCAATTGTTCCTGGCACTTAAAAGCTAGTAAAAACAGGTTATAATGTTTACATGATTTTTTTATAGGTCAGAGTTTATTATAGTTCCATTCTGTGGCCTACAGCAGAGGAGAATTTTACAAGGCTTTTGCTGTGCTAGACAGATATGTTTCAGTGAGTTTGCCAAGGCAGGCTATTTCAACTGAGCCCCTAATATTTAGAGATTTCCAGGATTACCTTTATAGCAAAAGATACTGGGGAATTGGACAATATGAAACCAAATTGGATTGGATGCTATTCATAACAATAAATAAACCTTGTGACTACTGATCATAAGAATGTTTATAAATGTCAAAAGACATTATATTCTGTACTGAAAATACTGTATTGGAGCACATCATGAAGGCTATCAAATATTAAGGAATGCTAGAATTAAACTTGCTTGCTTAATCCCTTCCCTTACAAAAGAAATTCTTGCACCATGCATTGCATAGGATTGTTTCTCCCACTTCCATGAATATTCTCCAATAGTTTATTCTCTTTTTTTAGTTCAGTTTTTTGACCTATGTCTCTGTTGTATGTTTTTTGACCTATGTCTCCGTTGAAGCTATTCTCAACACAGGTTTATTGATTATCTCACAAGGTCTTCTATGGCACTTGTAGATATATATGAGTATATTACAGTAGCCCACAAATGGACATGATGGAGACAATTTTTCATGAATAATGAAATGTGCAAGGCATAGAAAGAAAAAAAAATATAATACTGTGATAAGAGTAACAAAATTAATTTTTTAAGAAAAAGAGCTTGAAATTTTACTCACATAGTGTCAGAACTTAGTGACAGTTAAATAATTAATCCTCAGTATGTCAGTGGTCCAAGGTTCTCATCATAGAATCACCAAGGTTGGAAAAGACCTGTAGGGTTATCAAGTCCAATCATCATCTGACGACTGCCAAGTCCACCAGTAATCCATGTCACTAAAGGCTATATCTACTTGGTTTTTGAACACTTCCAGGACAGTGATTCCACCACTTTCCTGGGCAACCTGTTCTAATACCTGATCACCCTCTCGGTGAAGAAATTTTTCCTAATATCCATTCTAAAACTCCCCCAGCCAGCCTGAGGCTGTTGCCTTTTGTCCTGTCACTTGATACTGGGGAGACCAACCCCCATCTCACTACAATCTCCTTTTAGGTAATTATAGAGAGCAGTAAGGTCTCCCTGAGCCTTCTCTTCTCCAGACTAAACAAACCCAGTTCCCGCAGCTGTTCCTCACAAGGCTTGTTCTCCAGAACTTTCCACAGCTTTGTTGCCCTTCTCTGGACCTGTTCCAGCACCTCAATGACTCTCCTGTAGTGAGAAGCCCAGAACTGAACACAGTATTTGAAGTGCATCCTCGCCAGTGCTAAATAGATGGGCACCTTGCCTTCTTGTGGGAATCTGTGGGAATTCTGGGAAAAAGAGAAGAGAAAAGGAATTATTTCAAGGGAAAGAAGTACAAAATATTTCTCTGACAGTTTTATTTTCTTTTTTTTTTTTTTTTTTTAAGATTTTTTTACTTAGCTATGTGTTGGATACAGTAAGGTGTAATAGACCAGTAGGTAGAGTGTTGGTGAGACTTAGAAATAAAATTCATGGTGATAAGCCTGGCACATAAGGCAGGGTCATGATAGCCATGTCATTCTGCATAGTTTATATGTTCTCTTAACTCTTCCCTCTAGATTGCATGTTTCTCCAAACACTATTTTCTCATGGCAGTGCAATTGGATCTAGATAATCTTTAAGGTCCCTTCCAACCAAAATCTTCTTATGATTCTTTCTGCCTGGAAATCTAACTTCCTAAAGTGATAAATATTTATGCAGTACTGAAACTGCAACTCAATAAAATGCAATATCTTACATTTGTGCAGTTCATACTTCAGCCTATGGTTATAAACTGCCCAATGTGACTTGGATAGGTGAAATATCATTGCCAGTGAAAAAGCAGAGGATGATTTTTTTCCTGTGTGACAATTCAGTAGCAGATGAAGAAACCTTAACAGTTATTATTGACTGAAAGCAATGGTAATTTGCAACAGTTCTTAAGTATTGTACACAAAACTTCAATAATCTGGCATCCATTTTTAGCAAATTTCAAATAAAAATGAGTACTGTCACCTGAAAAATAATGGGGACAAACCCAACCAGACAGAGTAAGCTTATAGTCTACTCAAACAGTGAAGTTTTAACTTAAAATATGTTGCTTGTCCACCATCAGTGTTAACAATTCCTTCTCTATGGAATTTCAAATGTTGTTATGGAAGCTCTGGTAACACAAATTCTTTTTAGCCAGAAAGCTGACTTTCATTAAAACCAAACTGCCACAACATACTGTACAGTAGCATTTTATTGAGTTTGAAGTATCTGGCTTGTTAACTCTATTTAAGCAGCTGTTATCTCACTTCAGTCTGATCACAGGAGTGTTTGAAATGAAAATAAAACCTGCTTTGTTTACAGACTTCTTTTAACTACTATAGATCAAGAATTGTTTGTTCTTTCTGACAGCTTTTACAGGCTTTTGTTACATTTTATTCTCACTGTGATAGATGGTGGTAATTTTCTTCTTGCTTTTTGTAAGTCTTTTTCCACCAGCTACACCACAGAAAGTTTATCAAAAAACACTGATCTTTCCTAATCCATTGTCACATACCACGTGCTCTTTGGAGCAGGTATGTTTTTCATATCACAGTGTTCAATATAATAACCTGTTTAACAAACATTTTCCTTTTAGATTGTTTTTCTTTCCTTTTTTTTTTTAATAATTTCTATTTCAAAGTAAGAAAA
>JAOEHX010033861.1:0-13927 GCA_025448015.1 Bolborhynchus lineola | reverse complement strand
GGAGAAGAAATGTTTTATTCATCCAAGTCCTGTCATTCGTAGACGTTGCCTGATCACAAAGTAAGGGTGTATTGCTAATCCAATAAATTAATAAATTATTCTGTCATAATAGTTTTTCAGAGCTTTATTTTAATAATAGAATGGCATTAATATTAACAAAAATAAAAAGTGAGTTATTATTTATATGTTCAGACCACTACATATGAAATAATAAGATATACTCTGTAGTCATATATATGTATATAAATCATTAAAATAAGCATGTGCTTGTCAATGAACAAGCTGATTCAAAGTCACGAGGCCTCTGATTGGTAAGTTACAAGTAATACCATTTATATGATACCTGTAAAATTAGCTATCTTTGATTAAATATTGCATGACAAAATTTCAAGGAATGAAAAAGTAAAGTAAAAAGTGATCTATTGAAGTCATGACCTTTAATCTCCTTTTGTTCTAAGGACAAAAATTTTGAAGTCCTTGGGAACATTTTGGAAATAAGTCTATTGGCATGGTAGATGGGAAGAGTAACAAAGAGACAGAAAAGTGTCACTTTCAGAGTCTATAATACTGACTGATGGTGTGCAACACCCACATGTAAACTTTTCCTTTGTTTTATTGAGTGATAAATGTTGTGACATGTGGCCCAGAATGTATACCATGCCTCTTATTTCTCCCCAGTAGGTTGAATTTCTGTTGAAATCCCCAGCAGAACATCCTTGTCAAAATGAATCAGACCCTCTAGGTTACTTCTGGTACATGAAAACAATTGACTGCATGTTTCTTTCCTGAGACCCAAATATGGAATTCATCACAACTGCCAAAGATGACCAGTTATTTCATAGATACAATAAAAATTTAACAAATAGCCTCTTTAAATCAATTCCCACTGAAGGCAAAACTTTTCACCAGTGATTTCTGGATTGCTCTTCTGAAAACAACGTGGAATGATTATTCCTTACACCATACACACACACATTAAAAAAAAAAAAAAAAAAATGAGGATGCACATATTTTCCCCTTTTTTTTTTTTTTTTAAGGATCTCCTTCAGTCTCCTTATATCAATAATCTTGATTTATTTAATTTAGAGTCAGAGCAAAAGTATTTCTCACCTTCAAATTTAAACACTTCTATTTCCATTGTTTTCAGTCTCCCACTGACACAGGATGGTATATTTATTTATCAGCAGATCCTGCAGTTGAACAGATTTTGTGCTTGTGCCTATTTAGTACAGAACCTGATGAGTTGTCTGGTTTACTTCATCTCTGTTTAACCCATTAGTCTTACATGCAAATTAACTGATAATGTATGAAGACATATTTGACCACAGCAGTACAGCTCCCTGGTTAAAAATGGTTTAATATTATTTACAAGCTTAGTGAGTTAGAAATATAATTTTGCATGTATCACTGCCTCTAAGAGACATATCAGGAAGATTAATCTCTTAATAAACACAAAGAGAATAGATATTGATTTTGTTAATCTTTTGGATAATTAAATGTGTATTAACAGATATTTCACTGAGAGAATACAGTTTGAATACTCTCCAGCTACCTCCAGAAAATCACAGCTCCCAGATAAAGGTTTCCACCTAGGCAGACATAGGTTGTGCTTTTCACAATTACTTTTAGGTGACTGTGAAAAATCCCTCTTGGGATCATGAACTGAAACATTGCCCGATTCTGGGGGTTTTTCCAATCAGGCCCAAACAGTTGCCAACATCTTACCATAGTTCAACTGCAGTATCTGAGTGAATACAAGGTATTGGATTTTTTTAAAAATACCAAGCAAACAAAAACCAACCAACCAAACAAACCCAAACAGTGCAAAAATGGTAATAAAAATGTTTGGTAAAGAAAACAAAAATATTGTTGTCAATGCAAGTCTTTGATAATTCAAGTCACAATAGTTAATGGGAGCTTTAAAAATTAACAACTTGGCTTCACAAGTGTCCTCAGCATGAAGAGAAATATCATTGCCTCCATTCCACAAATTATCAAGGGACAGAGAAATTAAGAAATTGTCCATTACATCCATTATAATCATGTAGCCAGACTGAGAAATGAGTGGAGAAACTTACCTATAAAATCATGGTTTACAATATATCTAAGACTTCTGACATTCTTTCCCATGATATCCTCATAGAGAAGCTGATGAAACATGGGCTTGATGAACAGGTAGCAGAGTGGATTGAAAATTGGTTGAATGGCTGGGTTCAGAGAGTGGTGGGCCACACATGTAGGTGGTAGCCAGTAACTAGTTTTATGTGTAGATATTAACTGACTATCTTGCCATTAACTGAACACCAGGGATCCTATCCTGTTCACTTGTCTTCGTTAATGATCTGAATGAAGGAGTGGAATGTACACTCAGCGCCAAACTGGGAGCAGTGACTCCAGAGGGTCATGCTGCCACCCAGAGAGATGTGATTCTGTGTTTTCAGCCATTTTTACTTAGTGTTATGCAGAAAAATAAGGAATTCATATTCGGGTTCCCCCTTTGTAAAAAACCACAACACTGTCATAAAATTAATATAATTTTGGTTTAATACTACATACCACTAAATAACAGATTCAATAGTGTCTTACTGTAAAAATCAACAACCATCATACCTGTTCAGTTTTCATAACATTTTTCATGCTTATTGTACAAGCACACGGCAAAGCAAAAAAAAAAAAAAAAAGGAAAAATCTTGGGCTATAAGGCAAAAAAATATTTTGCCTTCAAACGATACACAATTTATGCTGTGTCACCTTTTGAAATATCAAAAGGAGTGTGGGATGATTCAAAAAAGCTGATTCCAAACTGCTTGAGATTCATGTGCATTTTGTGCTACAGATGGCAAAAGACTTCCACACTTCATCATGGTTATCTTTTATGTTGTTTGTACTGAAAACAAGTGTCCAAAAGCAAATGTCCTCTCTGATAATAAGGTAGGATCTGAACTGATCTGCGTTTACAGAGTAAAAAAATGGGTTCCTTTTTTATATTCTAGCCATGGCTCATAATACAAATAGAGAATATTTTGGAGGACCTATGGAAAACAAAACAAAACTAAACAGAACATAAGTTAAAACACCAATGTTTGCCATATTTTCTTGTACTGACATTGAACTACTCAGTTGCTAGTACATTCAGAAGCTACTTTACAAAATTGTAACTTCGAATAGTGTTTACTGACAGGGTTTTTCCATAACCTTTTGACATTTCAATTTTTATACAAGCTGCAGCATAAATTTTTGCTTACCATTTGTTTTTATCTCCAATGCATTATTAATGCCAGAATACTGCAATCTTCTCTGTCATTGTAGCTTCATAAGTAAATAAATCAATATCTGTTCTCTGAAAACAAAATTAATGTCTCTGAATATTTAAAATTCTCTCATGATACTATATATTTGTTCTTTAACTGGTTTTGGCCACTGTGAATGACTGTTGATAATTTCTTTATTAAAATAAAGACAATATTTTAGAGATTAAGAAATTATGTCAAAAGTTAATCTCAGAAGGGTTTGCATGAAAATGCACTAGCCTAAAGTGGAATATTCACAAAGGTTTTGTTTATACATGTATTTGTATTTCTTAATGCCTTAATAGTAACTTCAATAGAAAGCTTCCAAAGGATTAATTGCTTGGTTTTGCAAAAGTTCTTTATTTATCATCATTAACAGGCTGTTTAAAAGACTTTTTTCATGATATAATACATAATTTACTGAAATTCTCTTTCTGGAAAGCTGACAAAAGAACTATATTAGATGTTATGCTGTCTAATTACATGGCTTGATTTTAGCAATCATTTCCAATTTGTTGGTCTCAAGACACAGAACGATAGAGGAGTAGAATATTGGAGATCAAATCTTACAACTCTTCCCACCAGGGCTATATCTAGGATAGAATAAAACTGTTGGGAGAAGGCATTTAGTTCAAAAGTTGTGCTGAAAATAATTAAGTCATTGGAGAGATTTTTTTAGATTGTCCAGAGTAGGTAGAAAATCATTAAACAAACAAACATGCCATAGAATTCTTGCTTTGAATAATAATAGTACAACTCATAGATTCTAATCTATTCAAACTGGTAATTTAACTGATCAAAAGTAGATTATTATATTTAGATTATTTTACAGACCTAATTTACCAATTTTTAAGACAAGAGTTCAGTGTAGGTAGTAGTAATAATACATTAAGATAATTTGAACCATTTTTTTTAGTGTGGAGAAATTAACAAACCAAGTAATTAAAAAAATAAAACATTCAGTTGAACCAACAGTTACACTATTGTCACTTTAGGTTTTCTAAATCTTAATAATTTCAAGATGTCTACTTTGGAATGGAAGCACTCATTTCCAAGCCTGGCACCACACACCTGAAGGTGGTGGCATTTATTGATTATTATATTGGAGCTAGGAGCAAAGAAATTCACTGCTGTCTCCCCAGGTGACTTTACAATAAGAAGTCCTGCATCTCTTCATGGGTGACTACTGTTGTCATTACCCATATTTTGTCACCATCCCCTCATAAGTTTTGCACATTGATCTGTCAACCCCTCTTCCACTTAAATAGTTCAGATCACCATGCATCTCCCACCACAGGGAGCCCTTAACATTAATCCCTTGCCTTTGTTTCCAAAGCTGTAACCTCTAAGTAGCTCAGGGAAGGATCTTCCCCTCTATCTCACTGTATCTTGGTTTCTTTAAGAGCCTGAGAATCATGTAAACAAAAACCAGATAGATTATTTTGAGCAAATATCCCATGTTGAATGTCTCCCAAACAGGACTTCTAGATTTCTTTGAGTGTGGTTTGGGGTTTTGTGTATGAGGTGGGTTGGCTTGTTTGTTTGTTTCAGTTTTGGTTGGTTTGTTGGTTGAGTTTTCTAATTGCAGTTTCTTGCATTTGTTTTTTTGTTTATAGCAGAATTCTAGCCTAGTGTTCTCTTTGTCATTCTGGGAACACCTCTTAAAATTTGTTGTCTTATTTTATGTCTGCTTCAAGAACTAAACTAGATTTCAACTATGTTGTGAAGATTTATTTTGTGTATTATTTTAGAAGACCAGACCTTTTTGCTGTTATTTATATTTTTCTAGATGAAACATGTTTTCTCAAAGATACAAATTTAATAACTTTAACATCTTTATATAAGTCTAATAGGAAATATTTTACACTCTAAAAGTAATCTTATTAATTTTACTAATTATTCATATTGTTCCAATTTTACGGTAAACATTTCTGCAAGGTGGAATAGGGGAGAAAGAGCTACTACAGTGCTACTGTGGTAACTTTCATATATATACATATATATTTCTGGACAGCTGATGGATTTGAGATCCTGTAATATTCTGAACCCTGTCCTGCGTACAGGGCAGGCCTAGGACCCCCTTACTGTCTTTTTTGCTGTCTGACTAAATCAACCAGGAAGCAATCATTTTTTAGGCGTAAGCTTTTCTTAATTCACAATATTGCCCTTGCACTGGCAAGGCTAATCTGACTTTATAAGCACATTAGCCAATGACCTCAGAACCACATTTTCAGTTTTGTGTTTGTTTTGTCTTGGTTTTCCAGCAAACTTCCACCATTATGTTTCAATAAATGTATGTTTGATCATGTTTTTTATATTTATTTTCATATGTCCCACTTAAATGGGACCTTATGAAGACTGCTTTTCATTACTTTTATGTGAAATTTGGGAACATATGTTTTAGTCTCCATTGTAACCAGCAGTCTGTATTGCTGTTCAATTCTGTTTAGAGGGAGGCCATCTATCCCACATTTGTTTCACATTCATAATGAATCTAAATTCTTAATTCATACAGCATTTGAACTCTTCTTTGAGATTTGGTCCCACTTTGTCAATCTCTGGTGCTCCATATGCCCTGCAAGTATTTCTGATAATGCTACTATAGATAATCTGTTCTATAAGGTGTTGTTTAAATTCTTTTTCCATGGGATTTGCCTTATTTCTTCCAAGATATGCTTATGATAGCTAGAAGCCTGACAGCAGGAAAGTATTGTCACTTCCTACAATTCAGATAATTTTTTTTTAATTAACAAGACACCCTGTCTCATTAAACCATTAATATTTAAAAACTTATAAACAGTTTAAACATTAAAATTCATATCTCACCACTTTTATATTGATAACTTTTTGTTTTAGGCTTCTGTCTTTCACTTCAGACCCAAAATAATAATTGCAGTAAGTATCACATAATTTTTTTTGGTTCCCAGTTCATAAATATTAAAGAATATTCATTATTAAGCTAGTTCTTGTCTATTTTTCACAGCTGATTCTATTCACTTATTTCATACCTTATTCAGTTGTACAAACATTTTTTTGTCTAGAATAAAACAACTCTTTTAAACATGCTTTAATCTTCTGGTTGTGCTCATATTTTGGTTATCTCTTGCTATTGCAAAATGGTCACTCTAAAGTTTGGCCATGAAAAGTTGTACTGGAAGCTTAGGCCTCTTGTTCAAAGTATGTTTCATAGATACATAGAGTAATTGCTTATTTTGCTACTTGACAGGCATGTAAAAGATAACATCTTCCAATCTCCCTCTTTCCCTTGTAATGAGGTACACCATAGACCATATCCTTGTTATAACTTATGCCTGGCAGAGAATTTCCTCATCTGACATCTTTGATATTTCCTTACAAATCATTTCAGGCATCTTCTGCAATTTCGGTGCGCCTCACCCTCTCCATCTTGATAAATTTCTGTGAAATCTGCTGACATTTCGGTGCTTGAGTTACAGATATACACACACCTTCAAGAAAGAAACACTTTTTTTATTATTCTGTATTTCACAATTAACTCAAACTGAATTAATATAACAGGCATTTAAGAGTGCTTATGGCATCAAAATATGTGATAAACTGATATATTTATAAAAGACATTAAAAAAAGAAGGAAAAATGCTCAATTTATTTACACTTGATCTAAATCTTTAAAGTCTCTTACACAGTTTAAGACAAGTTTTTGCCAGTAAATTTTTTTACATTTTTCGATCCTTTTCTGACACACACACTGTCATGGACCCTGTACTTTTCTCCTATAGGAGGAAGTCCCTTTTCACAGCTTGCATTCTTTTGGATTCCACTAAAAGGAACATTGTGATATAATATTACACTTTGTTGCAAACCTAGTGCATTTATTTTCTCCTCCAAATGTATTTGTTTCTAAATCCTTTGGAGAGTTGTGTCAACACCCAGTTAAGTTGTTTCATGCTTTTAGGTATTAAAAATATAAATAAAATTAATCTTTCTCAGAAGAGATGTCAGTTTCTGATCTTGATTTAACAATTCCTTGACTCAACAGGTGGGCCTTCATAAACAAACCATGCTGTAGGTTTCAGTATAAAGTGTCTATGTTCACTGTATTTTGTATCTGTCTACACATTCAGTACACTCATAATAAGCTTTTAAATGGGTTTGATGCATGTGGGCTACTCATGCAGAGCACATCGTAAAATCAGCACTGGGGCGTTTGTCTACCCTGAGACACATATGGAATCTCTCTGAAACACTGAAGTAGAAAGCTCACTAAGTTCCTGGAAAAAGATTAAATATAGATGCTTTTAAAAGACATGAGTCATTGTCAGTGTCTTACCGGATAGCTTTTCCTTTGCATTCCTTTCATGGTATGTCTCTTCTCTCTTTATATCTACTTTTACAAAATCAGAGATGCACAAACAGAATCTAAAAATGTAGTAACTTTACCCTTTGGATAGGTTAGAATGTAAAAATACATACCCTACCAAAATTTAAGCAAACAGATTTGTGTTTAAGAAAGAGATTTAAAATACAGATTTTTTTAAGCTTTTACATCCAGAATTATTTTTTTTAAAAAATCCTACTTCAAATAAAAAAAAAAGAACTCCTTTTGATTTTAAAGGTTCAAGTATCTAAAATGGACTTTAGGCATGGGTTTCCCTAGGCTTCTTAGTATGCATCTTAGTTTCTGCTCAAAATGGGAACTTGTACATCTTAGGTCAACACTGACTCTTTATTTAAACATCTTTTTTCTTGAGCACACACACACACATGCATACACACATGCACACACACACGCACAAACATCCCTGGCGGTGTTCAAGGCCAGGTTGGACATAACCTTGGGTGATATGGTTTAGTGGGAGGTATCCTTGACCATGGCAGGGGGGTTGGAACTAGATGATTTTAAGGTCCTTTCCAACCCTAACAATTATATAAATACTGCATCTTATTTTTATATTTTGAAATTTTTATTTTCTGGAAAGATAATGAGTTCAGGCTCTATGCTAAAATTACTCTGTCATGAGTGACTCAGCAAAATATAGTGAGTATTGTCTATTTATGTCTTTCAGTCTTCTGTGGAGTATACCATATTTAGAATTTCTATTAGAGGCCCACAGCACTTTGACACCAGTATTGTATCACCCAGGGGTTTAGAGTGCACAGACTAGCCTGGATATAGCACAGCTTTAAATAAATTATCACAGCCAGAAACGTTTAAGTCATGTACATTCTTAAATTGTTGCTACTCCTTCTGCATAACATTGCAGTTCATTCTTAGCAATAACAATCTTATTCCAAACAGACTACTGCAAGTGAGGTAGACTCTATATACTGAGCCCTCTGACACCCTGGCTGCATTTTACACTATATCTTCTGACCTTTGGGTAACCTTTCATTTTTCTGTCTCTGATATTTTGTAGGTAACATTTGAAAACACTCATTGCAAATGGTAGCAACACTACAGAATGTTGCATTCAAACTTATCATCTTCTGTGTAAGCATAAATAATCTTATCATGGGGGAAAAAAAATTACCAGATAGGCTGATTGTTTTACCAGATATTTAGATTGAAAAACTTCTGTGAAATGACATATTCAATAAAAATGTAAATAAAATATCATCGTGCTTCTAAGATAAAGCCTTGAGCATTCTTCTCATAGATATCTTAGTAAAAGTATGAAGGGTAATTTGACAAACTGGAGAATCAAAGGCATCATTTTGTTTAAAACTCTACATGTTCTTTCATTCCAAAGGTTGTTTAAAATTTTGGTGTTCTTTCAGACACCCAGATACCAAAATGCTCTGGTGCATTTTCATATGCTGCTCTCATCTGTTCTGAAAAACAAAGAATATTACTGCATGCAGCAATAGCTTCTTTCTGCTCTTGGGCAGAGGTCAGGTGTGGTAGAGTAAGCACCATTCCCTTCAGTGCACACTCAGTGTTTTGTGAACTCATCTGTTTTTCCCAGGCCTTCAGAAACAAGAACTGGAAAGCAGCATAAACACCATTTAAGCTAGCAAGCAACAGGCTTTGAACAGTTTCCCTCAGAAAATAAAAAGATTTTGCAAGGCAATGGCAAATATTATTTTTTTTCAGTTATAATCTAGTTGCACCAGCATTAATGTGACCATTGTAATAATAGAAGTTTGCATTGTTTTGTATCTTAAATACATAGCAGGAGCCTAATATGAGAAGCACTGAAATGTGCTCTGATCAAAACTTGAAATGAAAACACAGATATTTGAAGTGTAATATATATAACCTTCCTTTTTCTCCTTAAGCAAAAAAGAAAGAATAAATAGATGCTTTCTTCATTAAAATTGTATAAACAGAAATGGACAAACTCTAGCTCTAATACAAAAGCAAGCCATGAAAAAGAAAAGCTAAATAGGTTAGATGAATGGAGAAACAAACAAAACCAGTTTCTCACTCCTGCAAGTGAATGAAAATGAAAATAGAAGTCCAAGGCCCGGGGAACTACAGACCAGCCAGCCTCGCCTCTGTGTCTGGCAAAATCTTGGAGCTGATTCTCTTGAAAGGCATGCTAAGGCACATGAAAAACAACAAGGTGGTTGGTGACAGCCAGCATGGCTTCACTAAGGGGAAATCCTGCCTGATCAATTTAATGGCCTTCTATGATGGGGCTACAGAACTGATGGACAACGGTAGAGCAGTTGACGTCATCTACCTGGGCTTGTGCAAAGCATTTGACACTGTCCCACGTGGCATCCTTGTCTCTGTATTGGAGAGACATCAATTTGATCGGTGAAACAGTTGGTGGGTAAAGAACTGCCTAGATAGCAGCACGCAAAGAGTTGTGATCACTGGCTCAAAGTCCAGCTGGAGACCAGTAATGAGTCATGTCCCTCAGGGATCGGTGCTGGGACCGGTCTTGTTCAACATCTTTGTCAGTGACATGGACAGTGGGATTGAGTGTGCCCTTAGCAAGTTTGCCAATGTCACCAAACTGTGTGGTCCAGTTGATATGCTGGAAGGAAGGAATGCCATCCAGAGAGACCTTGACACACTTGTGAGGTGGGCAGATGCCAACATGATGAAGTTTGACCATGACAAGTGCAAGATCCTGCACCTGGGTCAGAGCAATGCCAGGCACAGCTACTGTTTGGGCAGAGAAGAGATTCAGAGCAGCCCTGCAGAGAAGGACTTGGGATTGCTGGTCGATGGAAAAATGAACATGAGCCAGCAGTGTGCACTTGCAGCCCAGAAAGCCAACTGTATCCTGGACTGCATCAAAAGGAGTGTTATCAGCAGGTTGAAGGAGGTGATCCTGCCCCTCTGCTCTGCCCTCGTGCAACCTCACTTGGAGTACTGTTTGCAGTTCTGGTGTCCTCAACATAAAAAGGACATGCAACTGTTGGAACAAGTCCAGAGGATGCCCACAGGGGTGATGAGGGGACTGGAGCACCTCTCTTATAAAGACAAGCTGAGGGGGGGCTGTTCAGCCTGGAGAAGAGAAGGCTGCTTGGAGATCTCGTAGCAGTCTTCCAATATCTGAAAGGGGCCTATAAGGATGCTGGAGAGGGACTCTTCATCAGGGACTGTAGTGATAGGACAAGGGATAATGGGTTAAAACTTGAACAGGGGAAGTTTGGATTGGATATAAAGAAGAAATTCTTTACTGTAAGGGTGGTGAGGCACTGAGGCACTGGAATGGGTTGTCCAGGGAAGTTGTGAGTGCTCCATCCCTGGCAGTGTTCAAAGTCGGGTCTGACAAAGCCTTGGGTGACATGGTTTAGTGAGAGATGTCCCTGTCTGTGACAGGGGTTTTAGAACTAGATGATCTTGAGGTTCTTTCCAAGCCTAACTATTCTATGATTCTAAGAACATTTGGGATGCCTCAACAATTCTACTGAGTATTAGATGTACAGTTACCAACCTCATGGCCAAGTTCATATTCCCAAGATCCTTGCTGCTTTCTCATTCCCTGGTGGACACATCTGCATTGTAAACAAATACATGTAAAGAGAGAAGAACCAGGGTTTGGATGTTCACATATTGGTATGTTCACATCATGCCTTTAATGGCAATAAAGCTAACTCTAAATTCTAGGCACACACTGAGCAATCACAGAGGGCAAACTACCAGAAGACCTTGGTGTGCTCTTGATGATGTTCTGCTACTGATTTCCAGTCTTGGTTACACTAGGACATAAAGCACTTTGAGAAGACCAGCAGTGCCCACAGATGAATACTACCAGGCTCCAAGGAAAGATGAAAGACACATTTGCCAGAGAAAACCTTCCCAGATTATAAATCGCTAAGTTTAGACGAACCAGAACAGTCTCTTGTGGTCAGGGTGAACTACAAGAAGAAAACAGAGTAAGAGCAAAAATTTTTCCCGGGATTTTCAAGACTCCTGTATTGCTACATCTGTTTTGGCACAGGAAGATATCCAGTTGCAAAAGGAAAAATTATGTGAGACCTCTTCATATATGTGGGACCATGCATATATGTCTTCTCACACTAGGAAGATAACGTCTTGTTCAAATATTTTTACTGATAAAAAAAAAAAAAAAGAAAGAAAAAAATCTAGTCAGAATTATTGGAAAAATGCAAATAGGTGAAAATAGATTGTTAACCTGAGAGAACTACACAGTGACTTGTTAAATATAAATATTCTGATTTCGCAGTCATATAGATACCCTCTTTGGAACTGTTAATGAAGACAATCTACGCAGTTCTTATGTGTTATCAGTGATGTAAGTATGAAGAGGGATTATGGTACTTAGGTTGAAAGCAGTTTATAACATTGCTATTCATCATAACAATGAATGCATCTGACAGTCGTTGCAATGTTCTGTACATGCCATATGTGACCTAGCAAAAAGTGTCTAACTCCTGGCAGCTCTGAAATATTTTGAATGGCTAAGCAGTTAGGATACAGAAGAGCTGCACAGCAGTAGTGAGTTTAATTTAAAGTAGAACAGGGAAATGCAACGAACACGTAAAATTCAAAGAGTGATAGAAAGGATTATAAATATGTGAATCTTTGAAAAATGTGAGGAATAGCCAGATGGTACCAAAACCAACAGAGACTCCCAGGGTGCTTCCTAAGACTGGCGTGATAGGAGGGACAGCAATATGAGAAGGAAAGGAAACAGGTTCTGCAGGAAATCCCTCACTTTGAGTGTCTGAAACTCAGATGGGCTGTGGAAGCAAGCTGATAAGTATATGGGAAATTTATAATGAGCTGTTTATGAGAGTGGTGCTGCTTGTGGCACATAGTGTTTCTGAGCCACAGATCTCTGATAGGGGACAGATTATGCCAGGAAATTCAACTGATGTTTATTCTTATGTACCTGCCATTTCCTTTATACATCCGTCTCTGGCCATTTTCAGAGATCAAACATTAGGATATCTACCTGATTAAATGGACCTGATATTTTGCATTTGTTTTGTCAAAGGTGAACACTGTGTAAATGGCACATTTCTACTTTTTGTGTATTTCTCATAAACTTGAACAGTTTTGTGGAAGGTTGCTATGATCACATGGGGCTATGAGAGGTGACATGTCTGTTGCCTTCTGAGAGAAATTTTTGCTTGATCATCTAAGTAACATTTACAGGAGTTGCCACACAATCCAGTCTGGATGCCAGTGACTCCAGAACTACTTGTGGTGAGACTGAGGGTTGAAAGTGCTTTATGAGGAAGTAAGTGGCTAGAACATAAACTTTTCCCAGCCTCTACAGGGACTATAATACCTACTACAGATATAAGAAAACATATTTGTCTTCTTATGTAACCCTCAGATGATTCTTTCATACCACTGTGTTGAAAGTAAGACTGAGGAGTTCAAAATATTGTTCTTAAAATGCTAGGCTGTGGGGAAAAAAGAAATACATTACAAAACTATCAGCTTTTTATTTCATGTTTCTGGTATAAACCAGGATTCTTTATCTTCAATGATTATGTTATGCTTTCAATTCTTTTTACTCATAGCCCATGCTGAGGATATTTTACTGAGGTTCGGACAGCAATTATAGAATTTCTACATCAATGAGGCTTAAGAAATGTCTGAACTTATGCACAAACCTACTGAAGGTATGGTCTTTTTGTGTTAGTGTATATTTTGAAAATTGTTGTAATTGAGTTTTTACTACAGTGTGGAAGTACATTAAAGAAAGAAATTAACTTATGTGTCAATTGGGATGAATTTTCCAGTTGATAGTTGGGTAACAGGAGGATCTTTTTATTTCATAATTGTATTTTTCAAAAAAAATCATTATTAAGAGAAAATTACAATGGAACTTTATGGTATCAATTTTATATATTTCAAGCACAAGAGCATTTATTTTCCAAATTCTGACTTTGAAGTGAAGCTTTAAGAGAAAAAATATCCTCACGAAATGAAATAGAAGTTTAAATCTCAAGAAATCTGAGGCTACTGAAATAGTAGTATGACCTATTTTAAAATGTCATAACTTACCATATGAATGTTTTTCCATATCTTGCCACAACCCGTTTGTAATATATATAGCAAAATCTTTCTCATACAATAAATTTTGAAACAATAACAAAATAAAAGACCCCTATACATAACGACAAAAATGATGTTCCAGAAAAAAATCACCCTTTTAAAACTATTATTTGCTCGTAAAAGAAAAATTGTTAAAAATGGTAAAATACTGCTTATATAGAAG